>JABASH010000326.1:0-44317 GCA_019776445.1 Tomocerus maximus | reverse complement strand
GGAAGGAAACTTAGGGTCAAGGACGTCCTTCCAGGATTGCTCAAAATCATAAGCAGTAACAGGTGTACCATTAGACCAAAGAGTATCTCTTAAGAAAAAAGTATAGGTAAGTTTGTCTTCGGATACTTCATAGGACTTAGCTTGTGCAAGCTTAATAGATTGATCTGGGTATATTTTTACAAGTCCTTCAAAAAATAGAGAGTGCATTTGTGCAGAACACACATCTCCTCCTTTACGAGGATCCATGGTTGGGGGCTCTTTTTTTATATTTAAACGAATAATATCCATTGCTTTAGATATACTTTGAGGTTTGGTAAAAAGAATTTGAGTAGATATAAGTATACTAATAACGATAAAAAGAAAAATTAGGATCTTTTTCATAGTAAATCTCCTGAATTAGAACTTTAAGGTAAGGACAATAATCTATTAAAAATTTATTTGTAAGTTGTAAAGTATATACTACTTTGGTTTCAAATTAAGGTTTGAACTAGCTAAAAAACCTTAAAACAAGAATGCCACTTTCTTAGTAAAATAGGATATTTTTAAAAAAATACTGCAATACAATTCTTAATTTAAAATAAAATCAGTATATCTGGGCAAAGTTTATAGCAAGTTTGGCATCCGACTCGTTACCAAACGGAGCAAAGATTTATCAAGGCCTAAAAAAAGAAAGATGTTATGCCTGATTAGGACATCTTAAGGAGATTTTACAAATGAAATGGCCTGATTCAAATATTTTGTTGAAAGGAATTACTGGGAACTTATATAGCAATAAAGGATACATTTCAGGAAAATTAGGAAAAAAGTTAATGGATAGAGGCTTACAATTATCACAAGTAAATGAAAAATAAGTTTATGAAACTCCGAGATAAAGTACTTCTTCGTAAAAGAGCTATTATTGAAACTGTAAATGATCAGCTTAAAAATATATCCCAGATTGAACATACAAGGCATAGATCAGTGAGCAACTTTTTGGTTAACGCTCTTTGCGGAATAGCGGCTTATATGAGGCAACCTAAAAAGCCTCGTGTTAAGATGTCTGATAAGGAATATTTAGGGCTAGTTGCTAGCTATAAAACCCAAAACTGAGGTTAGCAAAATAGATGTATGCTAAAAAAAAGTAGACAAAGGATCCACATCAATAGAGAGTTTGATCTCTTTGTGTTGAGGTATCTGATGTAATTGAGGGAGTATAGGGATCAATTTTTTCGCTTTAATTAAAAACTGATAGCGGAACATGTCTTTAATTTTAGCATGACCGCAGGCGATAAGCGGTAGAATTTCACAGTTATTTAGCAGTTTTCTTGTTAGATCTTTTCGGATCTTTTCTGCATATTCTATAACTTGATATTCTGTTTTTCCGCTAAAGATCAGTTTCACAAGTCTGGTAAAAGGGGGATAGCAAAAGAGTCTGCGTGTTTGTATTTCTTGAGCAAAAAAACCTTCAAAATTTTGTTGTTGCGCTAAAAAGAGAATAGGGTGCTCTGGAAGAAGGGTTTGAATGATCACCTCTCCTAATAGAGACCCTCTTCCAGATCTGCCAGCTACTTGAGTGAGCAATTGGAAGGTGGTTTCACTAGATCGAAAATCAGGAATTTGTAAGTTGCTATCAGCCATGAGAACACCTACTAATGTGACTAAAGGAAAATGCAAGCCTTTTGCGATCATTTGTGTTCCAATCAGTACATCAGCTTTGCCTGTGCGAAACTGGTTTAATAAGAGTTCGTGGCTTCCTTTATGACGAGTTGTATCCCTATCTACACGCAGTGTACGTGCTTCTGGTAGAAGAGCCTTTAAAGAGCGTTCTACTAATTCTGTGCCGACCCCTTTAAATTTTAGTTGACCTTCTGCATGGCATTTGGGACAAGATTTAGGAGGAGGGGAAAAAGAAAAGTCGCACAGATGACAGCGAAATTGGTTTTCTTTGAAATAAAAAGTTAAAGAGATATCACAATGAGGACAACTTACAATGTATGAACAGTTTAAGCATAACTGTGAAGTGTGATAACCCCTTCGGTTTAAAAAAAGCAGGACCTGTTCACCAAGCGCTATCTTCTGTTTGATTTTCTCAATCAATGTTTCAGAAAATAGAGTGAACCCCTTAGCTTTTTGATATTGAGGACGCATATTAACGATTTGTATTTGTGGCAAATAGGCTTTGTCTGCTCGTTTGGACAGCGTATTTAAATGGTATTTATCTACAAGAGTATTCTGATAGCTTTCTAAGCTAGGTGTTGCACTGCCTAGGATTACTGTTGCTTGGTTTAGCTTAGCGCGCATAACAGCTATATCACGTGCGTGGTATCTAGGAGATTCTTCTGTTTGTTTATAAGAGCTCTCATGTTCTTCATCAACAATGATTAAACCTAAGCGGCAGGCAGGACTAAATATGGCAGATCTAGCCCCAATTACAATAGGAGTGATATGATTTGCAATGTTATGCCAAGCATCTCTTTTTTCCCCAATAGAGAGCCGGTAGTGCAAAATGGCTAATTTTTGCAAAAATCTACTTCTTAACCTTTCAATGGTTTGAGAGGTTAAAGCAATTTCTGGAACAAGAAAGATGATGCTTTTTTCTTGTTCTAGTGCATGTTGAATAGCTTGTAGATATACTTCTGTTTTTCCACTTCCCGTTACTCCATATAGCAGATGTGTCTGAAATTGGTTTGTATTTAAGCTGTGTTTTATAGATTCAAGAGCTTTTATTTGTTCAGGATTTAAGGTTTTTGGTTTGGTTCTAAAGAACTCCCACTCCAACAATTTAGAGCGATCAATAGTAATCGAGGAACAACTTAATATATTTTTTTTAATCAGTGTATCAATAGGGCTACGAGAGACATTTGCTTTTTCCATCAGTTCGCTAAGTAATAATCCTTTAGGAGCTTGTAAAAGAGCCGATACCACCTCAGCTTGTGTGTGTGAGGTTAAACGCAAGTTTTCGCATAACTCTTTTAATCTTGATTTATCAAGAAGAGGTTTTATAAATAACTGCTGCTTAGCCCTTGTATCTTTACGCACGCTAGGAGGTAGGATGACTTGCAACACTTTGCGCAAAGGACAGCAATAGTAATGCGCCATCCATTTAGCAAGAGAAACTAGATCTTTAGGTAAAACAGGTGTATCTAAAAGCTCGATGATTTCACGCAACTTTTTTACTGGAGTGGTTTGTTTAATCTCGATAACCGTAGCTAATCTAGTAGATCCTTGCAGAGGGACTTTTACTCGAGATCCTATATAAACACGATCTATAAGGACCGGACAAACTTTATAATCAAGGGTCATATTAATAGCTTGATCTAAAATTACAGAGACGATGTTGTCGGAGTTAGTAGTTGACATAGAGATTTCCAAAGAGCGGTTTTTTGATCAGGCTGTGTATATGTTTCTAATTTTTCAAGAACAATCAGAGCAGTAGTTGCTAAAAAATGCCGGTTTTTTTCCTGTTTATAATACAGCATCAATTCAGTGTATTGCTGTGCTGCCTGCGTGAGAATGATCAATTTAAGGCTATTTTTTTTGAAAAAGGATTCCCAACCTTTTTCTTTCTCTAATTTTGTACCAGAAATTAATTTGGTAACAGATAAACGATCGTGAATAGCTCTTGCTAAATCTTTTAAAAAAAGAAGTTCTTCATCAGCGGTTGGACCAGTAATGATTACCACTTCTATTTGTTCGCTCCAGGCATTAGCTGCTTTTTGTGCTTTGAGATCATCGAGTATTGTATCGTATAATTTCATATTAGGGGCAATCTTCTGGAGGACAGATCGAATAGAGGGCCAACGATCAAGAGGCGCTTGTTTTAAAATAGGCTTCTGTTGTACTTCTTGCGGTTTTATCAAAGGCTTTTTAACAGGAGGATGAAAAAATCCGTAAACCTCTGGTGAAATGCGTAAAGAGCAAGGGCTTTCTTTGAGCAAATCGGTTGCTTGCTTAATGAGATCAAGCAGTTCCTTCTGAAATAGATTCTGTGTAAACATAAGAGTACATGCCTTTTATTCTATCCGCATGTTACATGAAGTCTTAGATTGTTTACAGGTTTCTTAGAAAACAAAAAGCATGATTCTATTTTTTGAAATTTAATGGAGATTTGTGCTAGCTTAAATATATTTTTTATGCCTGGTAAAGTCATGACTATTCAGTGGCAAAGTGCATCTTTTATTCCTCGTTCAGAAAAGGGTTTTCATAGGGAACCCGGTAACCTGAATCGAATAAAAACCCATTCCTCAAGGTCCAAATTAATCAAAAAAGCAATACAAAGGATTTCAAAAGGTGACCTTAAGTCACAAGTTGCACTGAAAATCTTTAAAACTAAAATAGCTGATTATAAAATAGTCAAAAGCCCTTTTCCTGTTATATCTTGTCTACAAGAATTAGAGATACAACTAAAATCTTTAGAGCAGCTCTGGAATGTTCTATCAGATATTATTAATGAGCCTCAAATAAAGACCATAAAACAAAAAAGGAAGTGGTTTGAAGAGAAAAAGAATCAGCCTCTATTAGATACAATAACTGTTTTAGAGCTTCAAGTCTGCGGACTTATTTCTCTACCTAGAGAAATTTATCAATTACGTAATTTAAAAAAGTTAGACGTTAGTCAAAACCAACTTGAATTTTTACCGGAATCGATCAAAATCTGGACGCAGCTTGAGGAACTAAATCTTAGAGGTAATAAACTTAATAGTCTTCCTCAATCTATTAAGTATCTTACAAATTTAAAAATACTCAATCTTAAAGAGAATTGTTTAAAAGAGCTTCCAAAAGACATTGGGCAATGTACTTCTTTAGAAGTGCTTATAGTATCAAGTAACGAGTTATCTCAATTACCTAAAGAACTTAAAAATTTAACCTCTCTTGTAAAATTTTCTGCTTCTGATAATGAATTAAAACATTCATCCGAAGAGTTGCAAGCGCTTGGATTTAGCAACTGGAAACAAGTAAAAAAGGTAGACCTTTCACAGAATTATCAAAACACAACAGTAGCATTTTTAAAAACTCTATGGCCAAGTGCAAGTACCATCATGCATAGTCACTATGAATAAAGTGTAAATCCTGAAGTTCTTTTCATCTGGTTTCAAGCATCCGACCTTTTTTAAAAAAAGATCGCTATTCAAGACGTAAAAAAGTTAATGTTCAATAAATATTTTATTTTATTTAAATGAAATTTATATTATTTTTTCTGTAAATTTTTTTTGAGAGCAAGACTCAAGGAAAACTTAAGACTTCACTTGAAATAGTGTTTTTTAAAAAAATTAATTATCTTAAAAAGCTAGGTAACAATATGACACCAATATCTAATAGTTCTTTGCTAAAAGAACTCTTTTCTTTAGAGAAACCAAGTGATTTATCTATAAATAGTGAAGTTATTACATCTCTCTATAATGGACTCAGAAAATTAAGAAGCTATATATCAGAATTTAAGCTTATAGATCGAGCAATTCAGCAGATTCCAGAAGATGAAGCTCTTCGTTTAAATGTAATCGAGTCTCTGAAAAACTTTAATCATAGGATAGCTGATTATAACAAGATTATAGACCCTTTACCTCTTATTTCTTGTATTCAAGAAGTTGAAGAATTAGAGCAGCAATTAAGTGAACACGATCGCTTTTTAGGAGAATTATGGGCCGCCTTGCCTTTTGATGATGAACTTTCACTTGAAACTATAACACAAATAAGAGGCTGGTTTAATAATCAAGAAAATCAGATTTTATTAGACAATGTAACTGATTTAGATCTTGAGGAGTGTGAATTCATTCGAATATCAAAAGAACTTTGCAAACTAAGTAATTTACAGACTCTGAGAATAAGCAGTAGTAGTAAACACGTTATATTGCCTTTTGCATTTGAGCAATTTAAAAAATTAAAAGAAATTAAGGTAGTAGAAAAAATTATTTGTGCTCAGAATGTTTCGCAAGCAATGGAGTGAAGTACTAAGAACCTTCCGTACAGGACAATTTTTTAGGAGCAGGTAAAAAGAACGATCTGCAGATGTGGCCGGGGCTCCGACATAATACTTTTGAAAACTAAGCTAAGAGGTACTGTGTAACATATTTGCGAACGGAAAAGTATTTTAACAGAACACGGAATCCCTCTAAAGAAGAAAAAATGCACTATAGGTATGTATTGAGATGGGTTAAAAGCATGGTCTTGTTTGGTTAACACTCTTTGTGGAATAGCGGCTTATATGAGAGGCAACCTAAAAAGCTTCGTGTTAAGATGTCTGATAAGGAATATTTAGGGCTAGTTGCTAGCTATAAAATCCAAAACTGAGGCTAAGAGAATGTTTTTTGCAGCTAGTGCTTGAATAGACTTCTTGCGTAATTAGACTTTTTTCTACCTCCTTTCAGAAAACAGAGGAAATCGATCTATAAAAATTTGCATAGCAATCCTTAAGTAGTTTCAAAAAGAGAAGAAGCATATGCTATAGGGTCAAATCCCTCTAAATCTTCCATTTTCTCACCTGTGCCAATCCATTGAATAGGAACGTGGAGTTTCTTGTAGATCGAAAGAACTATACCCCCTTTAGCAGAGCCATCGAGCTTGGTCATAACTAGCCCTGTCAAAGGAGTGAACTTATGAAATGTTTCTGCTTGATCAATGGCATTTTGTCCTGTAGTCGCATCTAAGACAAGAAGGGTTTCGTGAGGAGCTAAAAGGATCGATTTTTGCATGACACGTTTCATCTTTTCCAGCTCTTGCATAAGAGCTGTTTTATTTTGCAGGCGACCTGCTGTGTCGATTAAGACTATGTCTACGTTGCGAGCTTTAGCAGCGGTTAATGTGTCAAAGACGATAGCTGAAGGATCAGCTCCGGTCTTGCCTTTGACAATATCTACTTCGATTTGATTAGCCCAAAGTTCTAATTGCTCTACTGCTGCAGCACGAAAAGTGTCAGCTGCTCCAATCAATACTTTTTTGCCTTGTTTTTTAAATTGATAGGCGAGCTTTGCAAGGGAGGTGGTTTTTCCACTGCCATTAACCCCTACGATCAAAATCACATGAGGTGTTTTCTCTTCTGCGTGTTTAGAGGAAACAAGAGGAGGCTCTTGAAGTATAGATAGCGTATATTCATAAAATATCTTTAAAATATCGTTAATTTCTGTTTTGGGTTGTAGACGTAGAGTACTGCGTGCTTTTTCAACAAGCAAAGAAGCGCACTCTGATCCTAGATCTGCTTCAAAAAGAATTTGCTCTAGCGCTTCGAAGGTTTCTTCATCCCATGGCTTTCCAAATAAAGAGCGGATTCTATGAGAAAGGGCAGACCTTGTTTTAGACATAGCCTGCTTAATTTTTTGAAAGCCTTCTTTAAGAAAACCAAACATAAGGACCCTTTTTTAATTGCTTGAAAAAAAACTCTATCAGATAAAGGGATTCAAGCAAAGCAAAGAGAAACAAGATGAATACACACGAATACCAAGCAAAAGAGATACTTACATCTTATAAGATACCCATTCCGAGATTTGGGGTCGCAAGTTCTATCGAAGGTGTAGAAGCTGTCTTAAGAGATCTTTCTTTAGAAGAAGCTGTGATAAAAATTCAAGTTCATGCTGGAGGAAGAGGTAAAACAGGGGGTGTGAAAATTGCGCGTGGTAGGCAAGAAATCCTTCAAACTACGCGGAAATTGATAGGGATGAAAATGGTCAATAACCAAACAGGACCACAAGGGGTGATTGCTCATCAAGTTTTAATTTCTGAAGTGATTGCGATTAAAAAAGAGTATTACTTAAGTGTTGTTATTGACAGAGAGAGAAGCCAAGTTGTTTTGATCGCTTCTGCAGAAGGAGGAGTAGAAATTGAAGAGATTGCGTTAAAGAACCCTGAGAAAATTTTAACGATTCCCATTGGTTTAAGCGGTGTCTTGCGGCCTTTTCAAAAAATCCAATTGATTAAATTTATGCAGTGGAAAGCAGAAATGGCCAAACAAGGCTCTCAGATAGCACAAAGTTTAGTACAAGCTTTCATGGACATCGATGCATCTTTGTTAGAAATTAATCCTTTGGTTGTCGATCAAGATCATCAATTGTGGGCTTTAGATGCTAAGCTTGTAGTTGATGACAATGCGCTTTTTAGACAGCAGAAGATCGCTGATTTTTACGATCCTTCGCAAGCCATACCAAATGAAGTGAAGGCCAAAGAACATGATTTAGCCTATATTGCATTAGAGGGCAATATTGGTTGCATGGTCAATGGAGCAGGACTTGCTATGGCTACAATGGATATCATTCAATATTATGGAGGTAAACCCGCTAATTTTCTAGATGTAGGAGGAGGCGCTTCTAAAGAAAAAGTAGCTGAAGGGTTTAAGATCATTTTAAGCGATCCTAATGTAAAAGCTATATTGGTAAATATTTTTGGTGGGATTATGAATTGTGCCACCCTAGCAGAAGGAATTATAGCAGCGGTTAAAGAAATAAAGATCCATGTTCCTTTAGTTGTGAGAATGGAAGGAACTAATGTAGAAGAGGGGCGGCGACTTTTAGAACATTCTCGTTTAGCAATTATTACAGTAGATGGTTTGGCTAATGCTGCAAAAAAGGTAGTTGAAATGCTCAAAGGTAAGGAATAAATGGCTATTTTAATTCATAAAAATACACGCGTAATTACTCAAGGGATTTCTGGTAAATCTGGGCGTTTTCATACAGAGCAATGTCTGTTATATGGATCACGATTTGTAGGAGGAGTCACTCCTGGTAGAGGGGGCGAGACCATTCTAGATTTACCGGTCTTTGATACTGTTAGAGAAGCTAAGAAAAAAACAAAGTGTGATGCAACAGTCATTTTTGTACCAGCTCCCTATGCAGCAGATGCGATTTTAGAAGCAGAAGATGCTGGAATTGCGCTGATTGTTTGCATTACAGAAGGAATCCCTGTCAAAGATATGTTAGAGGTTTCCAGAGTGATGCAACTGAGTAAATTTAGCCGTCTCATTGGACCAAACTGCCCCGGTATTATTACACCAGGAGAGTGTAAGATTGGGATTATGCCAGGCTATATTCATAAAAAAGGGAAAATTGGCATCGTTTCTAGATCAGGAACCCTTACCTATGAAGCGGTTTGGCAAACAACTCAGCTAGGTCTTGGGCAAACAACTTGTGTGGGAATTGGAGGGGATCCTTTAAATGGAACAAACTTTATTGATGTGATAAAACTTTTTCAAGAAGACCCTAAAACAGAAGGAATTCTTTTAATAGGAGAGATCGGAGGTTCTGCTGAGGAAGAAGCTGCAGAGTGGATTACAGAGCATTGCTCTAAACCTGTAGCAGCTTTTATTGCAGGAACCACTGCACCAAAAGATAAACGTATGGGTCATGCGGGTGCGATTATTTCTGGAGGAAAAGGAGGTGCTCACGATAAGATAAACGCATTGAAAAACGCTGGTGTGTTTATAGTAAAATCTCCGGCAGAGATGGGGCAAGCTATGGCAGAAGCATTAGATAGGTTTTAAAGATATGTTGTATATTCCAGGTCGTATTCCCATTATCATCCATCCTGCATTTTGGATATTTGCCGCGCTTATTGGTTATGTGAATAGTTTAAGTTTATTAGGAACTCTGGTTTGGATTGCAGTGATTTTTATCTCTGTTCTTTTTCACGAATTTGGTCATGCATTAACAGCGTTTTGTTTCAAACAGAAGCCTCGCATAGAGTTAGTTGCTTTAGGAGGGCTTACTTATCATGAAGGGAAGAGATTAAAATTTGGTAAGCAATTTCTGATTGTTTTCAATGGACCTTTTTTTGGATTTATTTTATTTGGAATAGCTACCTTTTTACTGCAATACCCAGCTTTAGTTCAAGGGAATCTAGGATTGATACTACGGCTTTTACAAGGGGTAAATCTATTTTGGACCATTTGTAATTTATTGCCGGTTTTTCCCTTAGATGGTGGGCAGCTTTTACGCATCATCTTAGAAGCTATTTGGGGAGTAAAAGGGATTAAGTACTCTCTGATTACAAGTATTGTGATCGCGCTAGTATGCAGTTTGTTATTTTTTTTAATCCAAGGGTTTTTCATCGGATCCTTATTATTTCTTTTAGCTTTTCAAAGTTACGATACCTATCGTAAATCACGAGCAATGAGTAGCTCAGATCGCAATCAGCAGTTACATGGGCTCATGGAAAAAATAGAGGCAACAACCGATAAAAAAACTGCTATGGACCTTTGTGAAAAAGTCCGCATTCAAGCCAAAAAGGGGATGATTTTTAATCAAGCAACGGAGTATCTTGCTTTCTTATGTCTTGAGCAAGAGTTATATAAACAAGCCTACGATTTGTTATTACCTATTCAAAAAGAGATTAGCGGTGAAGCTCTTTGCCTTCTACATAAAGCAGCTTTTGACCAAAAAGATTTTTCTTTAGTCACTCAAATTGGAGCACAATGCTTTCAATCCAAGCCTCACCCAGATATTGCGATTCGCAATGCTTGTGCAAGCGCTGCTCTTCATGAATCAACAGCTGCAGTTGGCTGGCTAAAAACTGCATTGGACGAGGGAGTAGTTAATATAGAATCTATGCTAGCTAAATCGATATTTGATCCGATTCGACAAGATCCTCTATTTCAAGAATTACTCCATGTCTTATCCAAGGAGCATTAGATGCGTTGGCTTATTTGTCTCTTATGCATCTCATTAGCGGTTTGTGCAGAAGATAAAAAAAAACCAAGACCCAGACAAGCTCAGCCTCATTATGTAGGAGCGGGTCGTCCTAAGAATCAAATGACCAAAAAAAAATCTCCTACCGATAAATACTTTTTAAGTAAAACCACTCTAAAAAAACGTAAACAAAAAAAGACTGCAAAAAAAACAGAAAGCCCAGAAGAGCGTCCTTTTTATCAAAAATCATCAGATGTAAATAAAAGTTTAATTGTGAAAGACGACAACATGAATCACAAGAGCTAGCTTTACCAAAAGGAATCAAAAAGGTCAGGGATGTTTTCCCACCAAATTTTTTCTGCTGTGATTTTGATAGTGGAGAATTCATTAACAGCTGGTTTGGGGGGCAATTTACCCATATTATTTGTAGCTCAACCATTTGTTTGTCTAAGATGAAATCAAAGATATCTCCTTTATTATAAGAAATTTGCAATATTCCGAAATAAGGAGCCTCATTAATTGATATAGTTTTAATATTTTCTAAATGCAGCTTTCCTCTAATACAATCATGTTCTGACAACTTAGTACTATCTTTCAAATCTTCAATATCCATCTGAGCACTCTGCATAGAAATTTCCATATTGTTGTGATGATGCTCTATAGAAATGATTGATCCATCGTGAAAAAAATGGTGCATAATATTCGATTAAATTTTTTTTCATAGTTATTTCTACCAAACTTTATCTGTAGAGTAGATAATGTGTGATTTATCATGACCGTCAAGTACTGGGCTTGAATGACCAACCAGGATTGTCAAGAGTATCTAGATGGATTCTACGACCCTGTTCCCAATTCCCATTACAGTGAGCTTGAAATCACTGTTGTAGCCATAAAAAATCGTTTTTTCCCATACATTTTTCCGTTATTTAGTAAAGCACTCATATTTTTCTTTCTAAAAAAGGTGATAAGATGATGAATTTACATTCATTCGCAGAATTTTTATATTTCTTTATATTTTTCTAGATAGGACTCAGGGATTTCAATAGAGCTACCATCGCCAAATTCTACCGTATATAACCAGTCTCCAATCTTAATATTAAATTCATCAGATAGCTTTTTAGACTTAACCTGTTCCATTCCGCATATCACTGCTATTTTCCCTAGAGGATATGAAGGAGGGTCATTAGATTTAATTACTACAAGGTCATTCCATGTAAATAAATTAGTTTCTCTATTTGTCATAAACTGTTTTATCCTTTAATAGATTGGCAACCATGGAGTGTCATCGGAATTCGTTATTCCAGGCACATGACCATGTGGGTTTTGAGAGCGAGGGTCTTTATGGGCTAGACTGGGTGGATGACCTTTTCCATCTTTTCTGACGCCTGTCTGTTTCCCTTCTCTATCTTTTTGTTGGATACATTTTCCATCTTTAGAGCCCCCTAATTGATGTCCCTCTGGTAACGATCTAAGCGGTCTTTGTCTTCATAACGGCCAAGAATTTGTGGCGGAACATATACTCTTTTCAGTGTGAGCTCTTGCGCTGCGTTAATGAGAAGATCTGTTTCTTGAAGCAAGACTTGTCCAGACAAAGGGGAGATGTATCCATCTATGAGAAGATGTACGCTTAAAGAAGCGATTTCATCAGGAGTGGAAGGACCTACATTTTCAAAAGGAGCTGCTATGAGTCGAGAAGTTAAGAAAAAGCAGAGTAACCAACGCATACATTATGCCTTTTCTTTATCAGTCAGATCGACAGCTTGAAATTCATAACTCATATGAACCCCCATTGAGATAGAGTGAGACTATAATCACAGGGAGAATTTTAATCTATGATCTTCTCATTTTTTTAGAGACGCTTAAGAACATGAATACGTGTTCTTAAGCGTCTAAGAGAAGGTTTTGATTCATTATGAAAGAAGATTACTTCAGTTGAATAGAGCAGAAATAGGCTCCTCTATTACGATCGCGAACTAGAAGCAAAATAGCTTTAGTGGTGTTTTGATTAATGGCTTGATTAAACTCTAAGAGGCTTGTCACTTTTTTATGGTTGATCGTTTGAATTAAGCAGCCTGGACGCAAACCCGCAAGTGCTGCTGGAGAGTTAGGTTTTACTTTTGTAATCACAACGCCCTCTTCTGTAGGTTTATAACCAAGTTGCTTAGCATAATCTTCTGTTAATGCTTCAACCTGTAGTCCCAATTTTTGCACGATTCCATTTTCAGCCATTACATTATCGGAATTAGAGCCCAGTTTTACGGAGATTTGTTTGGTCTCTTGATTGCGTTTTACCTTTAATTGAATAGTGGAACCTGGAGATTTCAAAGAAATCTCTGTTTTTAATCCTTCAGAGCTCTTAACAGGTTTGTTGTCGTACTCTAAAATAATGTCGCCCTGCTTAAGTCCTGCTTTATCAGCAGCAGATCCAGGAATAACTTCAGAAATAAGAGCTCCTTCTGGTTTTGTTAAACCAAAGGCTTTAGCAATATCTGCATCCATTGGTTGTAGAGTAACCCCTAAAAATCCACGTGTGACACTTCCCTTTTCTAAAAGCTGATTCATAATGTTTTTAGCCATGTTGATCGGAATAGAAAAACTAATCCCCATGTAACCACCGCTATTAGAAGCAATGGCTGTATTGATTCCAATCACTTCTCCTTTTGAGTTTAAAAGTGGACCACCTGAATTACCACGATTAATTTGCACTGTGCTTTGAATGAAGTCCTCTAGATCGTTAATGTGTAGGTTTTGTCTTCCCTTGGCGCTAATGATCCCTTGGGTAAAGGTGGATTTTAGAAGAAGGGGACTGCCAATTGCAAAGGCTAACTCTCCTATTTTAACAGAATCTGAATCTCCTAAAGGCAGATAGGGTAATATGGCTATTTCTTTTGATTCAATCTTCAGAAGCGCAATATCTGTGTGTGGATCAGATCCTACTAATACAGCATCTACTTCTTGTCCATCGTGCAGAACAATCGTGATTTTATCACAATTATTCACTACATGTGCATTTGTCATAATGTGACCATCAGCACTACAAAAAAAGCCAGACCCAGCATTTTTTTGAGGGGTAGGTTGAGGCATTTGTCCAAAAAAACGATTAAATATTTCACTGTGAAACTCAAAAGGATTATGCATGCCGTAAGCTTCGTTTGCATTACTTTGAGCTTTTATGGAGATAACAGCAGGATTAGTGCTTTCATAGATGAGATTAAATGCTTGTGATATCTGATCTAAAACCTGAGTTTCTTTTAGAGTGGGAATATGAATCGAATTTGCACTAAGAAGAACAATGCTTAAAATAAGAAAAATAGAAGAGTGGATAGATGATTTTTTCATAATATAATCCCTTTTAAATAAGCTACAAATTGAGTATATAAACTATACACTTCTCTAAATTTTTGTAAATTAAGTAAAGACTTTAAGGCAGTTCCTGGTCAAGTAGTTTCTCTATAGCTTCTTTAGCTACATTACTTGGAATAGCAAAAGATAAGCCTGTATAGAAACCTTCTTTATAGCGCCATGTGCTTCTATTCACTCCAATTACTTCTCCATCTAAATTGAGAAGAGGTCCTCCGGAATTGCCTGGGTTAATGCTGAGATTGACCTGTAGGGTGTCTGGTTCTTGGAACTTATCTTTTTTTACGCTACTTACAATTCCAAATGTTACGGTGGATTGCAGACCAAAAGGACTGCCAATTGCTGCAACCCATTCCCCTAATTCAATGGAATCGGAATCAGCTAAAGCCAAAAAATGAAGACCTTCTGCTTCGATTTTAATTAAGGCAATATCAGAAATAGGGTCTGCTCCTACTACGATACCATCGAATTGTAATTGGTTGCTTAGTGTCACAGTAATTACATCTGCATCTTTAATTACATGCTCGTTGGTTATAATATATCCATCTTCAGTAATTAAAAATCCTGAGCCGATGTAGGCCCTTTCCTCGTTATTCCCCCACAAAGAGCGAATCCAACTAGAAGATGGAGTTAATTTTACCTGAATGAATACAACAGCAGGAACAGATGCATTTACAACCTCAGTAAAAAAATTGGCTGCTTTTTTAGTATCTGAAATTTTATGAGGTTTAGAAGGGAAAGGATAAGCCGCGTAGCAGTTATTTAAGCAAAAAATGCTTAAAATAAGGAAAAAAAGTGCTTGCATAAAGAGCCTAAATAGTAAAAGCAAACTCAAAGTTTTGCTTAAATCTTTGGTTTGTTTAATTAGTGTTTTCTGTTTTTTTTCTTGATAAGAAACGGCTGAATATATCAACTATATTTTTTATTTTACAACTGATTTTTTATATATGAGATATTTTAAATAGGAAAAACAGCCAAGGGGTTTTGCAAACCCATGTTTTCATTGTTGATTAGCTCTTGATTGGCAAAAGAAATAAATATTCCTTGGGCAAGTTTAGGCTTTAACTCTTTTTCAACGATGTATTTTACATCTTTGATTGTTGTATTAAGAAGGGAGTTTCTAAATTCTTGGCGCATTTCTTTTGTTTTTTGGCTACGAAGGCATCCATAAGCTACAAGAGCTCTGTT
Organism: Tomocerus maximus; assembly: GCA_019776445.1. Taxonomy (NCBI): domain Eukaryota; kingdom Metazoa; phylum Arthropoda; class Collembola; order Entomobryomorpha; family Tomoceridae; genus Tomocerus; species Tomocerus maximus. The sequence continues at coordinate 29,183 of JABASH010000326.1, read as the reverse complement.
TTCTGGTGAAATAGGAGAATCTAAATCTTGGATAATGGTAAGTTTTGCTTCTTCTAATTCTTGAGAGGAGATTTTTCCCTTGCAGAGTTGATCCACTGCTTCGTGGAAGTGCTCTCTAGTGCCATAAATATGAGGATCTCGATAGGAGAGAAAATAAAAATATCCCATTTTAGTACTAAATGTTGCACTAGCACCATATGCTCCGCCCTGCTCCCGAATCTTTGGATGTAAAGTCTTATGTTCAAATAAAACAGAAGCAACTGTCAGAGCAGCCGCATAAGGATGGATGTAAGGAATGGCAGGAAATGCTTCTACATTGAATGCAACTTGTGAAGAAATCAAGCGAATCTGAGAAGAAGGTAAAATTAAAGGTATTTCAAATCGCCAAGGAATAGTTTCAAGAGTGGGTAATTGGTTGAGGCTAAAATAATTTTTACTCTCTAATTCTTTTAGCATCTCATAAGAACAACTCAATATCAAATGGGGGTTATTAAAAGTGAAAATTTTTTCCTTTAAAGCTTTTAAGCGGTCGATGACTTTAGGGAGATTGGTGGGTAGGTCTTGACAAATAGCTTGCAGGGTTTTGAAGTAACGCAATCCATACCAGGCTTCGCTAATATGTGTAGCTGTTGAAAAACCACTAACGGCTAAATGAGTAGCATAGCGCATTGCCTGTCGATTTAATCGATTGAGCAAGGATGTGTATATTTGTAAAATAAGCTCTTCAATTCGTTTAATCTCATCAAATCGAGGGTATAAAAGTAGATCCTGTATTAATGTAAATAGTTGCTCTGCTTTGCGATATAAACACTTTGCTCGTAGGTTAAAAGAAGGACGCAGTACTTTTGGATCTAAGGTTTGAGGATATAAGGAACAAGAGGTAGTCAGCCCTCCTGTATGGGCCTGCATGTATTCTAAATTCTCTCTATAATCTCTATTTCCGTTTCCTAATTCAGATAAAATGGAGGTTAATAAGTGCACATAGGGCAGCTCTTCTTCTTCAACTGCAGGTAGATCAAAAAGCAGATCCACGTACAAAATATGATTAGTAAAGCAATCGTGATGATAGATGGTTAAGTTTTTTGAGCAAATGACTTGCAGAGGAAAATCACGAATCGCAGTCGGAACATCATTTAACGATATTTTCGGCAAGCAGTCTAGAGCTTGAGCTTCTGTTTGCTTTTGATATAAGGCTAGATCTCTTGTTTGTTTTTGAATTTCTTTGATTTGTTCCTTAGATAACGCTTGTTGATTTTTTTTCAGTCTTCTTAGCTCTTGATCTCTCTCTTCTTCTGCTAGATGAGGATCTGGTATCATAATTAGTCGGACCCTATGAGGATTTCTCAGGAAGTATTTATCAATTAATTCTGTTAAATAAGTAGGTTGTTTTGTTTTTTCTAATAGATCCTCAAATAAAGAATGTACCATTAACCCTGATTCAGCAGTACATCCATGTTGTTTAGCTAAAGCAGAGCGCATAAATAAAGAAAGACCAAAAGGAGATTGATCTCCTCCTATCTCTAAACGAGAGAGCTCTAGTTGATGAATGGCTGCATCGATGAGATGTTTTGGGATACCTTCTACAACAATCTTTTTTAAAGTATTCACTAAAACTTGCTCTAGTTCATCAGCATCTTTTTCTTCAGTACCTTTACAAACAAGTAGATAAGGTACTTCGCTCATCTCCAGGTTTATGAAGCCATTTGCAGAAATACAGAGCTGCGATTCTAGTAACGCTCTTTTTAAAAGAGAGGCGTCTGTTTCCATTAGGATTACATCTAAAATACTTAATGCCAGTACATCTTCTTGTTCTATAATAGGAGCTGTTAAAAAACCAAAAGCGATCACTGTTCGACGAGAAGAAGTTTCAGAAGCTTCAATGGGATAGCGCATGGTAGAGAACTTCGGTGTCTCAAAACGCTTTTGTTTATCTAAGTCTGTAACAGGTGAGCTATTTGCCTGGTTTAGCGTTTTTTCTGCGATAAAATCCAGGTGTTTTTGCAGAGGAAGATTCCCATAAAAGAAAAATAAGCAGCGCGCTGGTTGGTAATACAAAGAGTGGAAAGCAATAAGTTGCTCATAGGTCAAATTAGGGATCTCTTCTGGATCTCCTCCTGAATTAAATGCATAAGGCAGATCTGGCAGAAGCTCGGCCATCATAGCATGCCACATACGCGTATCGACAGAAGAAAGGCTTCCTTTCATCTCGTTGTATACAATCCCTTTAATATGTAGTCCTTCTTCTGGTTTTTTAGGGTTGATAAACTCTAAACGATGCCCTTCTTGCAGAAAGCTCATTCGTTTTAATTCTGGGTAGAATACCGCATCCAAATAAACATCCAGTAAGTTATAAAAATCTTTTTCTACCTGTGATGCTGCAGGGTAACAGGTAAAGTCAGCTCCTGTTAAAGCATTCATAAAAGTATTTAAGCTTCTTCGCCCCATGGCAAAAAAAGGATCTTTTACCGGATATTTTGAAGAACCACATAAAACGGTATGTTCTAAGATATGCGCTACACCATTTGAGTTATATGGCAGGGTCTTAAAAGAAAGACAGAATAGATTCTCTGGATCATCGTTCTCAATATGCATAACAACAGCACCTGTAGGCACATGCATAAGCTCTCGCAGAGCACAGTGTAGCTCATCGATAACTAGATATTTTATAACGATAAAATCGCCGTATTTTTCTCCAGGCCGTGTCAAAGATTTGCAAAATGTATACATGAATCCAGCTAATTTTAAGCGCTAACGATAGATGAGCTCAAGATTTTAGTAAAGGCGATCCCATCTTTTGCACATAGAGAAAGATACATTAGGTGCACTTTTCAAATTCAAAACTTTAAATTATTTAAAAGTAATTATTTTTAATAAATTAAAAAAATAAATTAATTATATTAAAATTGATTTTAATTCTTGATTTGTAATTTTTTTAAAAATAGATTAAAAATCTATCCATTTATTAAAAAAATCATTAAGATGTTTGTGCGCTATTTATGTTGAAGTGGTTTAATGCTGTGCGTAAAAATCAATCGGAAGTTTTCCCTGTTAGTGCTCAATGCCAAAAAAGCCTATTTGAAGAGCGTAGTTATCAGGTTCTAGATGCTTCCTTCCGTGAAGAGGTGAATGTTGCTGCTATGGTATCTTTTCCTCAGCAGAAAATCAAAGAACCCTGTATGAATCAACAGACTTCTTATCTAAATGATTCCCAATTCATTTCAGCAATGCGAGAGATTAAAAAGGAAAATAGGCAATACCGAGCATGGATTAGAAATATTAAAACCGTATTACAAAACATGCAAAAACCAGGAATAAAAACAATAAGAGATTACAAAGGTGAATGGAAAGCTTCTATAGAAAGCATCTTAGAAGATCTTAGTATTGAAAATACGAGTTTAGCAGAAGAATGTAAGAGAAAAGCCAAAGAAGTTCAGTGTTTAGAAGGCTTGCTAAAAGAAATAGAGGAGGAAAATGCAGAAATAATAAATACTATAGATGCTTTCAACCAACCAGGAAAAGTTTTTGAAGAGTCAATCAGAAGACATTCCTTTTCTAGCTCAACAGAAACCATCGGGCCAGAAATGCCCGGTTTTACCTATGCTCGCAGAATATCTAAAGAATCCGGCTATGACAGTCCAAGATCGATTCATAGCTCAACAGAAACCCTTGTATCAGAAGATTTCGAGCCTGTGTCCACACAAGCAAATCAACAAATGATAGAATTAGAAAGGAAGAATGAAATCTATAAAAAATGGATTAGCACTTTGGATAAAAAGCTCAATTCTAATCTAACTTTAAATTATCTAAAATCTTCAAAGCCAAACTTAAAAATGCTTGAAGATTTAAAGGCTCCTTCGCTTAAAAATGCAGAACTAAAACAGGAAAACGAGGAAACCGAAGAAATCTTTCAATCCTTAGAAATTAAATTAGAAAAAAAATTAGAGCAAGAACATGCTGGGATAGATGCATCGGAAGAAGCGAATCTATATTCATTAGATAGTTTAGAAAAAGAGTTAGGTAATGAACAAAAAGAGCTTGAATATATAAATAGTTATCTTGAAAAGCTACAAGAGAAGGCAGTTAAATTAGATGGAAGCATAGAAACATTTACTATTTATTTGGAAAAAACTCATCTTATTATTAAAAAATTGAATAAATACCCAGCTTAACGATAATTTTTTCTCATTTATTATAGAAAATCATTATTACACCATTTCGAGGAGTTACAATATGTGTGCATCGACTATTTCGAATCCTTTCTCTTGGGTATATTCTCTTGCTATTGCAAATTCGACCAATAACTGGCATGAGAAAGCAATATCAACTCAAGAAGAAAGCCCCTCGGACTCTTTAAGCCTTTCTTCTTTTAAACCTATTCCGGAAGCTTTAGAAGAGCAGTTGAAAAAAAATCATGAGTACAGATTAAGCAGTGCTGCTATAAAATCCCGGTTAGATGCTCTTAAAAAAGTACAATTTTTCTCAAGAGAAAGATTACAAGGGAAATTCTTATTTAGGCCTCAGACGAGGCTAGAGCTTCAGCTAAAAAGAGGGGAGGTGTTTTTAATAGAACAAAAATCCCTTTTTGTAATAGATGAGGAAGTTTTTCTAACACAAGAAGCAAAACAGGGTTTGTTAAAAGTCGGACAGGGTTTTCTATTAGATAAGGGAAGAGTTTTTCTATCGCAAATAGGAGAGATTTTTATAAAAAATCAGGAAGTTTTTCTTATAGAAAAAGGCAAGTCTACTCTTCTACCTAAAAATGAAGTCTTCTTACCAAAAAGCAGAGAGATTTTTTTATCAGAACAAGGAGAAGTTTTTATTAAAAAACAAGGAACTATATTTTACTCAGCAGAGAAAGCATTCTTTTGCCCTAATAAAAACGTATTTTTCGGGTCAAATAAGGTAAAAGGGTTTCTTTCAGAAGAAAGAGAAGCTAGTTTAGAAGGGGCTGTAAAGAAACTATTAATTAATTTTTTGATCAAGGAAATTAATCTAATAGAAGAAAATGCAAAAAATAATAAGCAGATTGCATCTTTAGAAGGGCAACTAGAAAAGTTTAATAATAAAAATCAGAGTAAAGATCAAATTGCAGAGAACGTATTAAAAAAAATGATAAAAAGCTGCAAAGAAGAAAATGATAGGTATCAAACATGGAATAATCATTGGTTTTCTGTGCAAAATTTCCTTAAATCTCCTGTTTTTTTTAACCCCAAACAGCTTTTAGGCAAACTTGCCAAAGATAATGATGATTTAAAAACAGACAAGGAAAGAAAGATTGAAATAATGAAGTCTTTAGAAAAACAGTTAGAACAAATAATACAAAAAGATATTTAAGCAAGGCAGGGATTTCTCCCTGCTCTTGATTACCAGGTAAGGGACGAAGCTGATTGGTATTCCGTTACACGGGTTTCAAAGAAGTTTTTCTCTTTACCGAGATCCATCGTTTCACTCATCCAAGGGAAAGGATTTTTTGAGTGATAGACCGCTTTAAGGCCAATTCTCTCTAATCTACGATCTGCAATATATTGCACGTACTCGCGGAACATAGAAGAGGTAAGGCCAAGAATTCCTCTGGGGAGGCAATCTTGCGCATAAGCGATCTCTAATTCGACAGCGTGTTTAACTTTTCGAATAATTTGATTTTGAAACTCAAAAGTCCAGAGGGCTGAATTTTCTTCTTTAATTCCATTAATCAGATCGATACCAAAATTTAAATGAACGGTCTCATCGCGTAAGATGTATTGAAATTGCTCACCAATTCCCGTCATTTTATTCTGGCGATGGAAGGAGAGGATCATGACAAAACCACTATAGAAGAAAATCCCTTCCATAATGAGGTAATAACCAATCAGGTTTTCAAGAAACTTTTGGGCCCCTTGTGCTGTATCGGTTGAGAAATTAGGATCGAGAACATCAGCTGTTAACTGCATTTGAAATTCATCTTTAGCTTTAATGCTAGTGATTTCATTATACATATTGAATACTAAACCTTGATCAAGGTTTAAAGATTCACAGATATAGACAAATGAATGGGTGTGAATAGCTTCTTCAAATGCTTGACGTAGTAGATATTGGCGTGCTTCAGGATTCGTTATATGCTTGAAGATAGCAAGTACAATGTTATTGGCAACTAAGCTCTCAGCAGTGCTGAAAAACCCTAAGTTACGCATAATCACTCTGCGTTCGTCTTCACTTAAAGTTTTAGCTTTCCAAAGTTCAATGTCTTTGGCCATAGGAACTTCTGTAGGCATCCAATGATTGGCGCAACCATTCATATAATGTTCCCATGCCCAATGGTATTTAAGGGGCATGAGTTGGTTTACATCTACTTGATTGCAGTTAATCAGTTTTTTTTGTGCTACATTAACCCGTTTTCTTGTGTCTGTAGTTTCGTTCATAGTTATGATCTCCTTATTGGCAACTTTCACATCCTTCATCTAAGTTACAAATCTTGCGCTGCAGTGCAATATTACTTGAGGCAGATTTGTGTTTCATCCATCTAGGCTGCAACCCTCGTTTATTGATGTCTGTTGTCGATTTTTCAATCTGGGTAGCACCTAAAGAGCGCAGATAATAGGTGGTTTTTAATCCTTTTTGCCAAGCAAAGAAGTACATTTGATGCAGCTTCTTACCGCTTGGCTCAGCTAAATACAGATTTAAAGATTGTCCCATGTCAATCCATTTCTGCCGACGACTCGCGCATTCAATGAGCCATTCTGGATCAATTTCAAAGGCTGTTAGATAGACTCGTTTAACTTCTTGAGGGATACGATCGATTTCTGCAACAGAACCATCAAAGTATTTAAGGTCATCGAGCATTTGTTGATCCCAAATGCCGAGTTCTTTAAGACGATCTACAAGGTATACATTAGGAACTGTGAATTCACCGGATAGATTAGATTTAACAAATAGATTTTTGTAAGAGGGTTCAATTGATTGCGTAACGGCTGTGATATTGGAAATGGTTGCTGTGGGAGCAATAGCCATAGTATAAGAGTTACGCATACCATGATTTTTAATCGACTCACGTACAATGTTCCAATTCATACTCGAGGTTTGATCCATATTAAGGTTGGTTGCACGCTGCTTTTCAAGCAGAGAAATCGTATCTATAGGTAATAATCCTCTTTCCCATTTGGAACCTTTGTAAGAGGAATAGGTGCCTTTTTCATGTGCTAATTCACTAGAGGCTAAAATAGCGTAGTAAGAGATCATTTCCATACTTTTATCAGCAAAAGCAATAGCTTCATGACTTGCATAGCTAATATTCAAGGCATAGAGAGCATCTTGGAATCCCATCACTCCTAACCCAATGGGGCGATGCCTTAAGTTTGCATGACTTGCTTCTAATGTAGGATAAAAATTGATATCGATTACATTATCCAGCATGCGCACAGCTGTACGAATGGTAGCGCTTAATTTTTCTTCATCGATCCCTTGAGGAGTCATATGCTGGATTAAGTTAACCGAACCTAAGTTACATACAGCGGTTTCATCAGAGGAGGTATTGAGCAAAATTTCTGTACACAAATTAGAGCTATGCACGACACCCACATGATCTTGTGCAGAGCGAATATTAGATGGATCCTTAAAAGTAATCCAAGGGTGTCCTGTTTCAAATAGCATGCTAAGCATTTTGCGCCAAAGCTGAACCGCTTCAATTTGTTTAAATAGTTTGATTTTTCCCGATGTCGCCATCTGCTCATATTCTTTGTATCGATTTTCAAAGTTCTCCCCGTAAAGATCGTGCAGGTCGGGAACATCATTTGGGCTAAATAAGGTCCATGATCCATTTTCTTTAACGCGTTTCATAAATAGATCAGGAATCCAGTTAGCTGTATTCATGTCATGAGCACGCCGTCTCTCATCACCTGTATTTTTGCGCAGTTCTAGAAAATCTTCGATATCTAGATGCCATGTTTCTAAATAGGCGCACATAGCGCCTTTGCGTTTACCACCTTGATTGACAGCAACTGCTGTATCATTAGCTACCTTTAAGAATGGGATCACCCCTTGACTACACCCATTTGTTCCTTTAATAAGGGAGCCTGTTGCTCTAATGTTTGTCCAGTCATTGCCAATTCCTCCAGCCCACTTGGATAACTGCGCATTATCGGCAATCATTTTAAAAATACAGCCCAGGTCATCTTGCACTGTTAACAGATAACAAGAGGATAATTGCGAGTGAAGCGTTCCAGAGTTAAATAACGTAGGAGTGCTGGACATAAAGAGAAAAGTAGAAAGTACGTTATAGAATTCGATGGCACGTTCATTTTTTTGTTCTTCTTGCATAGCAAGACCCATAGCAATACGCATCCAGAAAATTTGCGGTGTTTCTAGCCTACGCTGTTCATGATGGATGAAGTAACGATCGTATAAGGTTTGTAGCCCAAGATAGGTAAATTGGTCATCTCTTTGCAGTTGCATAGCATGACAGAGAAGATCAAGGTCGAACTTTAATAAATCAGGATGTAACCTGCTTAGTTTGATTCCTTCTTTGATATATTTTTTAAAATAGCTGCGATGAGATGATTCTAAATCAGGATCGGAAGAGCTAATTTCCAAAGTTTCTCGATAGAGGACATCTAATAACAAGCGGGCAGCTACTTTAGAGTAAGCGGGCTCAATTTCAATTTTTGTACGGGCTGCCATAATTTGGGCGAGGTCAACCTCTTTTTCTTTAATTCCTTCATAAAAATTAGAAACCGTATTTTCTAGAAGCTCATCGGCGGACACCAACTCTTCTAATCCGCGACAAGCTACTTTAATACGGGTAAATAGTTGTTTTTCCGTAATGATGCGCTTATTTTGCTCTTGATCAAGAAAGGTAAATTCACGAGTTGTTCTCTCTTCTGGAATAGGATAGGAGAACTTGAGCTCATTTTGTCTGCCAAGTAAGGCTCTATGCAAGATAAAGTGTTTTGCTACGCTATAAAAATCGGCTTTCATCAATTGTTGCTCGATTTCATCTTCGATCAAGATAGAGCTGAGGGCAACGCCTGTTTTAGAAAGACTCAGCGCTCTTGCAACTACATTCTGTGTGAGCAAATTAATGGCTTCTACCACTTGTTTTGGAGAAAATCCTGTGATTTCCATAGAAGAGCGAAAGGCTTTTTCTAAAGAAGAGGCGATTTTCATAGGGTTAAAGCGCACTTCTATTCCATCTTCTCTGATAATTTTTAAACTTTGTGCAGAATCATCCCGCAGGGCTTTATGTTGATCGCGATAAATAATATAATCTCGCGCTACATCATGGTGACCTGCTTTCATTAAGCAAACTTCAACCTGATCTTGAATTCCTTCAACGGTTAAAGAAGTTCCTTGAACAGCTAATTTATACAAATCTTCAATCACTAGGGTAACGATTTGATCGATAGATTGGTGTAAAGAAGGGTGAAGAGGAGTTTCTTTATCGACTTTCTTGGTATCGCGAAAAGCACATTCAATAGCTCTTAAGATTCTCTCTCGACGAAAAGGAACAATGCTACCATTGCGTTTGACAACAGTGAAATGCTGCAGGGAGGAAACTATCTGAGGTGAGGAGTTGTGCTCTTTTAATTTCACAGGATCTTCTTGAGTCACTGAACCTTTCATATATTTTTTTGCTCCAAGTATGTTAGTTTTTTATCAAGATGCTAGGTCTTGGGTCTGCTTGTTATGCCTCCTAGATTAACGTTTTAAGCAATTACAGCGAAGTCTAAAAAATAAAAGATCATTATACTACATATGGTAGTTTATTTGAATTATACACACCATATATAGTAGTCAAAAGCTACTTGTCTAGTAAAAAATATACTTTTTAAAAAGTTATTTTTATGCTTTTCTAAACAAAGAACTTAGGTGATTAGAGTGCAACAATTCTAAAAAACTGATACGATTTTGTATGTAAGAGAAAAACAATTTTACGGAGAGTTATGCGAAGGGTTTATCTGATTCCCAACATGATCACAGCTTTTGGCTTAGCTTGTGGATTATTTGTGATTTTTAAAGTAAATATGGTAGAGCCTGGTTCTGGGTTGTTTCAAGTATTGCGTATATCGGTGCTTTTACTATTAGTAGCGGCTTTCGCAGATTTATTAGACGGTGCTGTTGCTCGAGCTTTTCGAGCAGAGAGCGAATTTGGGTTTATTTTTGACTCTTTAGCAGATGCCATATCTTTTGGAGTAGCACCCTCTGTTTTGCTTCTCAAAACATTATCATTAGAACCTGGAACAGGGCTGTCTTTTCTAGCTGTTTTAGGAGCTATGCTCTATTCCATCTGTGGTATTTTACGACTCGTTCGTTTTAATGTGAAAACAGCAGAGTCTAAAACAAATGCAGAAGCTTTATCTGCAAAAAAACACTTCACAGGTCTTCCTATTCCCGCTGCTGCTTTAGCCGCAGTTTCTCTAAACCTTTTATTTGCATCTGATTTTTTTCATAATTATTTTCCTCTATCTGCAGAAGTACATGCTATCACCTTAAGCATTGTAATGATTATTTTAGGGTATTTTATGGTAAGCCGTTGGAAGTTCCCCAGCTCTAAAGCTCTACATTTTCGAGTTCCTTCTTTTCAGTTGGTTTTTGGGACCGTTATCTCAGCGATTTTTATTTTTTATGGAACGCTTTATTTCCTTCCCATTATGCTAACCATGGTAACATGGAGCTATATTCTTCTGGGATGGACCTTATCGATTATCCGCTTGATCGCAGGTAGAAAATCAAAAACTTTAGTGGATTTCGAACCTGAGCATGAGGACTAATGAAGGACCTTGTCATGATTTTATTAGCTCTCATTGGATGGGGACTTTGGTTATTTGCGCTTACGAATCGAAAAAAACTAGAGATTTCCTTAGCTTTAGCCCAGCAAAAAGCAGAAGAAGCATCTAGTTTAGATCTGCAATTAAAAGAAAAAGAAAAAGAGATTTTTACTCTTTTATTGGAGCAGAAAAGCTTTGAAGAAAGACAGCAAGCCATGCAACTAGCAGAACAACACTTTAAGCTTGTATTTCAGTCTCTATCTTCTCAAGCACTAGAGCACAATAACAAACAATTTTTATCTGTTGCTGAAACAGAAATTGCTAAATGGCGTATCTCTGCTCAATCGGATTTAGATAAACGCAAACAGTCAGTAGAAGAAATGCTTGTACCCTTTAAAGAAACCCTGGTCAAGCTTGATCTAGAGATGCGTAAATATGAAAATGAACGTAAATCTGAGCGAGAGGTTTTTAAAGAGCAAGTGCGCGCTTTAACCGATAGTGAAAGACAACTTAAAGCAGAAACAGCTAATCTTGTACAAGTGTTAAAAAACCCTCAATCTCGTGGTAGATGGGGAGAAATGCAATTAAAGAGAATCGTCGAATTAGCTGGCATGCTTAACTATTGTGACTTTTATGAGCAAAAACATAAATCTATAGAAGAGACAAGTATCAGACCCGATCTCCTTGTTCGTTTACCCGGCGGCAAACAAATTATCATTGATGCCAAAGTCCCTTTAGAAGCGTACCTAGAAGCTATGTACAATCCTGACGAAAAGATTAAGGCAGCTAAATTTCGCGATCATGCACGCCATATAAGAGCTCATGTCAATGCTTTGAGTAAAAAGAGTTATTGGGAGCACTTTCAACCCGCTCCTGAATTTGTCATTTTGTTTTTACCAGCAGAAGCTTTTTTTAGCGCAGCGCTAGAGTATGATCCTTCTTTAATTGAAGTAGGTGCAGAGCAAGGAGTCATCATTGCAACACCAACAACCCTCATAGCACTTTTGCGTACAGTGTTTTACGGTTGGAGGCAGGAGAACTTATCCAAACAATCAGAGAAAGTAAGAGAGCTCGGTCAAGAGTTATATAAAAGATTGCTTGATATGACAGGGCATTGGTCTAAAATGGGTAAAAGTCTAGCTCAAGCGGTTGAATCCTATAATAAAGCAGTCGGGTCTTTAGAGACTCGTGTTTTAGTAACAGCGCGCAAATTTAAAGATCTTCAACTACTCTCTGAAGAAGTGGATTTAGAACCGTTATCCGAAATTGATAAAAAACCACGAGATTTGCAGATTGCTGAGCTTACGACTCCCAAGACTTAGGCTCTTAGAGCTTATTCTTTCTAATTGATCCATAGTCAAATTTTTTTTATAGCTGTCTAAAAGTGACAAAATCATTTTAAACACAGCCAGCGATGAATTTTAGATATCAAATTGCTTATTCCTTTGCAGATAAATAGCACAAGACTCTTTGCGCCTTCGAATATAAAAGATATAATCCTCCTACAGCCATACAAAACTTGAGTAAATTTGCGCACTTTTTTTTTTCATCGTCAGATGCCTGATTTGTTGGGTCTGTATTAGAAATCGTGTTTTCCGGATTATCTTCAACAGCTAATGGGTTTTCTCCGGGTAATATTGCTACCGACGTTCTATATCCTGTTAAGAAACAAAAATGGTTCCACCCACTCTGCACAGGCTTAAAAAATCGTTTTGCAAAGTTTGCAATATTCGATGTCATTTCTCTCAGCTCTGACGATGAATCCGCTAGCCTTTGTAAGGCTTGTGTATTTTTTTCCGAAGATTCGATTATATTATCCATTTGTGTATGGATTATTTCGCTGCTTTCTATTAATTTTGTCATACCTTTAGAGAGTTCTTTACTAGATTGGGCTAGTTCTCTTGCTCCTTGAAGAGCCTCCTCGGTAGACCTTACTAATAAAAGAACTTTTGGAAAGTCTTCTGGATAAGCTTTTTCATACTCTTCTGTAAGGCCATATTTTTCTCTTAAAAATGCGTTACCAATTGGTTGAGGTATCTCACTTGTTGTATCACAATTATTTACTGGCTTCATATTAATTATTTCCTGATATTACTAGTTTGGATTCTTGGGTTAATTTAAGCTTTTTTTAAAGCTTCTTCTTTTGCCTTAAAATTTTGTACTTGCTGAATGATTGCGTTATGCGTTTTTTTATGAACAACAGGCGCAATAAGACATCCACCAGTAGCTCCACCAGCAAATGCAGCTCCAGCCGCTATCGATCCTGTTCCACCTAAAGCAATAGCTGCTCCAGCAGGAGGAAACGCTAGTACTAACCCACTGCCTAATAGCGCACCAGCAATGGCACAAATGCATTGAAGCACTCTTTTAGATGATTGTAAATCATCGTCAATCAGTTGGTTTAGTCTTCCTTCTTCAGTTTTTTTGCTTTCGAGCTTAGCGCATCTATTTTCAAGTTCTGTATTTTTGGCTTTCAGAATTTCATTAGCCTGTTGCGCAACTTTTAACTCTGTTACTGCTTTTATATATTTTTTTTGTAGTTCACAGTTGCTCTCTGTTAGTTCCCTAATAGTTTTTACAGGTAAAGTAACTGTTGGAACTGATGAACTTTGTATAGACATATTATCTCCTAAAAATCTTAGTTTAAAATTAATCATTATTCAGACTATCTGAATCTGTACGAGTCTCTGTTTAATATTACCTTAAGAAATATGCTTTTATCTTGACTTAACAGCCATTCCAGATCTTGTTTATCCCATTTGCTGCCAAGCTGTCTTTTTATTTCAATAAAACTAAAAACAGCAAAATTTGTAGTTTTTATTAAATCTAGCTCCTCTTGTGTCCATTCAATGTTTTGATCAAGGCCCTTTTCCGGGGTTAAAAAACTAAGGTCCATATCTTCCTTTAATTGAACCTGAACTGAGCTTGCTTGAACCCTACTTAACACCACACTAAAAAATATACTTTTATCTTGATTTAGCAACCATTCCAGATCTTGTTTATCCCATTTGCTACCAAGCTGTCTTTTTATTTCAATAAAACTAAAGACATCAAAATTTGTAGTTTTTATTAAATCTAGCTGCTCTTTCGTCCATTCAATGTTTTGATCAAGGCCCTCTTCTGGGATAAAAAAATTAAGATCCATGCCTAGAGCCTGATCGGGAAAATCCATAACATTCGTTGTTTCATTAGAAGCCAAAATTTCATTGTTCTGATGTACTCTATTTGGTATAAGCATTCTCATCGCTAAGAAACTAGCTGCAATTGTTGTAGCTATCATAGTTTTTAGGGGAGCAGTACAAAGCATAGATTCTGGATCGTGGCTACAGTTGGAATTTTGAAGATATGTCATAGTTGCCACTAATGCAGACGTTGTCAAAGAAAAGCAAGTAACCCTGAAACAACGGCTGTTCTGATGCATATCTTGAGAGAGATAGGTAAGAAAATCTGTTGTGATATGGGTCATGTAGCCAAAGTTTCGACTTGCTTGCTTGACAGTGCGAGATATTTCTACAGAAGATTGTGATAATGATTCTGCCATATGACCAAAGTTTTGACTCATTTTGTGGGTATCTTCGGTGAATTGACTGGCAGAGGATTTTAAGTCACTACTGGTATTCTTTAGAACGCTAACAATTTTATCTTCTGTTTTGGTTGTGTGATCAGCTAATTTTCTTAAATCATTTCTTGCGTCGCTGGCGATTCCGGTTAATTTAATAGCTCGATACCATGAGACACTCATGTCGGAAAAAAATTTTAATCCAGCAATTCCGATTCCAATTTTGGTAACAGCTCCAACTCCTTTAGCCGTTTCAGTCAAATGTTCGGGAATTACTTTGAAATCATTAATTAATTCGTTAGTATTCCTTAATGTTTGATTCACATTTTCTAATGTCTGGTTAGAATTCTCTAGTGTTTGGTTAGAACTCTCTAATGTTTGATTAGCTCTTGGAAGCGTTGCTCTTAGAATACTGTCCATCGTGCTAAAGGCTTTATCAAATGCTTTTTGGCTAGCTGCGAATACCCCACCCATTATATACAATCCTCTGTAATTAGATTTTTTTTTAACGTGAAATGCTATAAAAATGGTTGATTAAAGGAAATGAAAATGTTTTTGCTTGGGAAAACACAATGTATCTATGGGAAAATACTAATTCGTGTTTTTGAAAATATAAAGAAGGAAGAAAATAAGTGGAAATATCTACAAAATCACCGTAAACTAAAAAAGTATCAAGAGAATTGCAGGAAGAGACCAAATCTGCTTGGTTTCTTTGTTTAAGGGGACAAGGACCTGAGATACACCTTTTGGTTTTAAAAAGGAGCTTGGATAAGCTCCTTTTACCTCTTAAGACTACTTAACATCTAAAACAAAATAGGAGGGAAAAGCAAAATTGTTATTAGGGCGTGGTGTGGCGACAAGAGAAACTCTTTTGCCCACTAAATCCTGTAAATTGACAACGGTGCTATATACATAGGCAACAGGAATATCTTCTTTATCGCGTAGGATAAAATCGCCGGGTTTATTTTTAACAGCAGAGTTATAAGCTTCGACAATTCCGGAAATGACATTAGCCGTTATTTGTTGCTCTTGATAGTAGTCTTGCATATTTTTGTTGTAGTTCATGTTGGTCCAAGTTAAGAAAAGAGCTTCCTCTACATGTTCCCACATCTTCATCTTATCGGTTTGGTTGATACAAACCGTATTATCTGCATCAGCCCTACCATCTTCTGTATCAGAGAAAGTATCTTGGGTTTGCAGAGCTTCTAAGTATTGAATTCTTTTATGCAGATATTTTTCTTGAAAATCCACTAAAGCCTCTTTTGCTTGCTCAGAAAC
Organism: Tomocerus maximus; assembly: GCA_019776445.1. NCBI lineage: Eukaryota > Metazoa > Arthropoda > Collembola > Entomobryomorpha > Tomoceridae > Tomocerus > Tomocerus maximus. Next base: position 13,607 of record JABASH010000326.1, on the reverse strand, counting down.
AGCAGCAATATCTTTATATTCATGGATTAATTCATTATAGGCATCTACTCGTTTTGTGAAGTCAATTTCATCTACATTTTTATGCAGATCTGATTTTGCGAGTAAATTGGCTGAAGCTAGTTTTTGTTCTGCTGTAGCAATACGCAGATCGAATTGCTCTTTTACTTCAGGACCACCTATGTATTCTATATATTGCTTTGCAACATAAAACTGTACTTGCGGTGGGCAATCAATTTCAAACCATTTTTGATCTTTAGAAGAAATGGAAGGATTGGTTACAGCATAGCCATGATGAAAGAATCCGGCGCTAGGAGCATCAATGCTTGGTTCTAAGCGAATATTGACGCGATTGCCTTCTATGAAATTGTCCAGTACATATTTACGAGAAACATATACTTTGAAATCTTTTTGAGGAGAGACCACCCAAAAATCTTCTTTTTCTCCAACAATAGACAAGAGGTCATCTGCTTGCATTTCTGCAACCACATCACCTTCTAAACTTGGATTTAATCGTAATCTGACTTTTTTTCCTCTTACTTTACCAGTAAAAGGTTCAAATGATTCTTGCTGTACTGAGAGGGAAATTGGTGGGGTTTCAGAATTTTGAACAGCTGGTAGGGAATCATTAAATACATCTTCTTGTGCAAATCCATCTGCAAAAAGTACATGGAAGGAAAAAACGCACAAGGATGCGCAAAAAAACTTAAAAGACTTAGACATGCTACTACATTCCTCCTGATCATAATAATCTAGTCGTCATTCTAGGAAGAATTGTTTTTTCCTACCACAAATTTATCGAGTATGACAAAACATTTACAAGAAAATATATTTAACCTTAAGCAATATCTGCGCTTAACACGGCATGAATATGTTTGCAGCGCATTTCTCCGCAGGTGCATCCAATAGGCTCTCCAATATACACGCTGTATTTTTCATTTGCATCAAAAGGGTTTGTTACAGCGAATAACTTATCGCCTGTCTGCTCAATATCCCAAGTTTTGAATTTTAAATCTTTATCAGACACTTCTTCTTCAAGCTCTTCTGTTTTATTTTGAGCAAAACGACTGATTTGACAATAAGGGCAGTTGCAATGAGGGTGCTCAGGTTTAGTAAGCAAACCATTTAGCATGGATCCATCATCTAAAGATTTTAAAAAGGAAAAAATATGCTCTAAAATATCCTTAGAAAGAAGAGGAGCTTCTGTTAATTGAGAGTTGTGTTGGAGAAGCAAATCTATTCCGGGTAATATTCCTTTAAATGAAGCTCTTAAGGTCTTTAAAAAGGTTGTGAGATTCTGAAGGGATTCAGGATCATCAGTTAATTCAGAAGTATTGATAAGCTCCATTCCAGGAATAATTCCTAATACTCCTTTTGGCAAAGTCATTTTCTCTTTATTAGATAGTGATTGTTCTTGCTCTAGATATTGGGAGTGCATAGAAAAAATCGCTTCTAGGACACAAGAGGTCAAGTTGGGGACTTGTACACAAGTGCCATTAAGAAGAGCAATACTAAGAACGGGTTTATCCTGCTGATTATCAACGTATAAAGCAGCTACATTTTTCCAGGAGGTAGATATATAGGGGGGTATATTTAGCATTTTCTGATTAATTTTCATAAATTTCTCCTTCGGTACAAAATCCATTATAAGCGATTTTCAAGTTCAGCGTCAAGAATTTAGCACTCGAAATAGTCGATTGCTGATATTGCTTTATAATACATTAATAATGAAATACTTATCATTTGGTTTAAAAAATTAGGTTGAGTCTAGTAAAAGAGCAAGCTATGCTGCACTTTAACCTGAACTAAAGGAGAAATCAAGTGGTTCGTAAAACATTTATCATAGATACCAATATTCTCTTACATGACCCTGATGCGATCATTAAATTTCATAATAATGATGTCGTAATCCCTCTTGCCGTTCTTGAAGAACTAGATGGAATGAAAAGATTTTCAGATGAGTTGGGAAAGAATGCTCGTCATGTTTTACGTTATATCGATGGATTAAAAAATGCTCATCCAGGTCAACTGGCTCAAGGAGTATCTATTGAAAATGATATTATAGTAAAAGTGCAAATGGATACGAAATCTGCAGATCGAGGGGCTTTTCCTTTTTCTTTGGATCGCAGTGCTCATAAAATTGTTTTCAGTGCTTTTAAACTAAAAGAGCAGGGCTTCTCGGTTTCTATTATTTCTAAAGACTTTATTGTGCGCGTCAAAGCAGAAGCTGTAGGGATAGAATCACAAGACTATATTAATTTACGGTTTTCTTATGAGAACATCTATAAAGGATATCGAAAATTAGATATGAGTAAGAAAGATCTAGATTTATTCTATAAAGATGGAGTCCTACCGGTTGATTTACCCGATTTATATCCTAATGAATATTGCTTGATTAGCTCAAAAGAACAATCATCTGCTGTGTGCAAATACAATTCCCAGAAAAAACAGCTAGAACCTCTACTAAAGCTACCCAGAGATATTTGGGGTGTTCACCCTCTGAATATAGAACAAAAATGCGCCTTGGATTTACTGTTGCGCGATGATATCAAATTAGTCACTCTGATGGGACCTGCAGGAACAGGAAAAACCCTTTTAGCTTTAGCTGTGGGTTTAAAAAAGGTTTTTGATGATGGAAATCATAAAAAAATTCTCGTGAGTAGACCCATTGTGCCCTTAGGAAAAGATATTGGATATCTTCCAGGTAGTAAAGAAGAGAAACTCTATCATTGGATGCAGCCTATTTACGATAACTTAGAATTTTTATGTGAATCAACGGGTTCAGCTAATTCTGCTGAGACGCAAAAATGGATTATGGAAAGTAAAAAAATTGAAATGGAAGCGGTAACCTATATTCGTGGTCGCACGCTTCCCAATATGTATATCATCATTGATGAAGCACAAAATTTAACGCCGCATGAGGTAAAAACCATCATCTCTCGGGCAGGTCAAGGAACAAAAGTGGTTTTAACCGGAGATCCTACTCAGATAGACAACCCTTATTTAGATAAAGACTCCAACGCTTTGACGTATACAGTAGGTAGATTTAAGGAACATCCTATCTATGGTCACATTTTCTTAGATCGCACAGAGCGCTCTGAATTAGCTGCTTTAGCTACAGAGGTTTTATAAGCTTTAATGAGCGATGTAATTGAGGTGTTAGTTATAGGAGCTGGACCAACTGGAATATTGATGGCAGCAGAAGCTGTTCGGCATGGTCTTTCTTGTCGAATTATCGATAAAGGTAGGTCTTATGCAGATCGCTCCAGAGCCGTTGGCATTCAAGCTCGAACTATGGAAATCTTTGGGCATTTAAACATTGCAAAGGATTTTTTAGCTCAAGGGATTCAAATACAAGCAGCCGATCCAATTAGTCATTTTCAACGCCTTGCACAGATTCCGTTAAGCACGTTAAGTTCTCCCTATCCCTTTATATTAAGTCTTGAGCAGACTAAAACCGAAGAAATTTTGGCTAAGTATGCTGCGACACTTGGCATAAGAATAGAAAAAGGAGTTGAATGCGTTCAGCTCATGCAAAGTGCACAAGAGGTAGAAGTTGTTCTGCAACAATCGGGAAAAGAAGAAAGAGTGAAAGCCTCTTGGGTAATAGGATGCGATGGTGCTCATAGCCAAATACGCAAGCAATTAGGGCTTACTTTTGCAGGAAGAGCCTTTGCTGATATTTTTTCCCTTGCTGATGTGCATATCCTCTGGGATTATCCTCATAATGAAGTGAGTGTTTTCTTAAATGCTAAAGGATTTTTAGCTGCAATTCCTCTTCCTGAGCCCAATCGGTATCGTCTTATTTTTCAACTCTTACGCTGTCGAAATCTTTTAAAAAATCATAAAAACCTACCCTATGGACAAGTGAATACAAATTTGGTTAAAGAACCAAATGTACAAGAAATAGAAAGTCTTCTTCAAGAATATACAGGGCAAAAAACCCCACTGACAAATCCCATTTGGATGGCAAATTTTCATATTAATAGTCGCATGACAAATACTTATCAAAAAGGACGTGTTTTTTTAGCAGGGGATGCAGCTCATATTCACAGCCCTCTAGGAGCTCAAGGGATGAATACTGGTCTACAGGATGTATTCAACTTAGCCTGGAAGTTAGCTTTAGTTCACAAAAACAAAGCTTCTTCAGAGTTATTAAAAACCTACGATTTAGAACGCCATAGAGTAGGTAAAACTATCTTAAGAACTACAGAGTACGCCTCCTATATGGCAACTGTGCATAACCCTATTGCCGTTTGGTTTCGCAACCACATACTTTCCTTTTTGAGTCGGTTTTCCTCTATTCGAAGATCTTTAGCTAGGAGAATCTCTCAAATAGCTATTTGTTATCCAAGAAGTTTTATTGTTGTAGATAAAGGGCGTTTTCAAGGCCCCAAAGCTGGTTTAAGAGCTCCCAATGCACCCATTCTATTCAAGGGAAAATCCTCAGATCTTTATACCATTTGGAGTGGTTCTATCGCATTTCAAATGCTTGTCTTTAGTGATTTAGAAAGTGTAGACTTTTTGCAGCGCTTTATACGTAAATGCATCAATGTAATTTTAATAACACATAGCATGGATCCTACAGGAGAAGCCTATCAAATTTACGCAGTAAAGACCTCTTGTATCTACATCATTCGTCCTGATGGGTATATTGGATATCGCAGCAAGAAGATCGACGAAGCAGAGATAGAGACATTTTTTAATTCTATCTTTAAGCCTTAAGATAAAAATTCACTAATATTTTTTACTATATCATCATTTTTATGATATGCTTAATAATTACACACACGTGCTCATTTTGATAAATAGATTTAAAAAGCAGGTATAAGTGCATGTAGATTTGCTATTGATACAGAAACTTTTATATGAGCCAAGCGGATTAACTATTCAGAACTTAAGATCAGAGAATGAAAGTGCAGATTATGGAGCTGCTGAGTTTGAAGTCAATAATCGACATATCAAATTTCGTATAGGATAAAATCACTCCTACAAAGATGGGACAGTTTGCTACTTTTTGGAGGCACATTGGCAAAGGACCTATTTTACCTTATGATCTAGATGATCCTTTCGATCTACTTGTAATTAATGTGCGCACTTCGAATCATTTCGGCCAATTTATTTTCCCTAAAACTGTGCTATGTGAAAAAGGAATCGTATAAGTAAAAAAGGCAGGAAACGAGCTATGCGCATTTATCCTTCTTGGGATCGCGCTGATAAACTCACAAGCTAAGAAAGCCCAAGCCTGGCAGCTTTTATACTTTTTTGAAATGCAGGAAAAATGGGATGTTGATTTTTCCCGCACCAAATCTTTATTCAACATGTAGTTAAAAGCTTTATTGCAAAGTAATATTTAACGCACGTAAAAGAGCGATAATGCTCGAAGGGCGAAATTGATTTTTTGGAAAAAGTAAATAGGAAGATTTCAGCTCTGGTTGGAATTTTTCCCAGAAAATCTCATGTCCATCTAAACAACATATTTTTTTTAAAACTTTAAAAGTCCAATTTGCTAGTAGCACGATGATTTGCCCTAGACCTATAACCTTCCCAAGTTCCTTGGCAGGCACTGGTCCTATTAAAACAAAACGACATTGTTCTTTTTCTAGTCTCTCTAATACCGATACCAATAAATGCTCTGAAACTCCGGAAGGAGCCTCTTTAGCTACCATAACATTATTTAGTAGCCATCCTTGATGGAGTTGCAGTTCATTCAATAAGGCAAATCCAATAATTTTCCCTTCTTGTTTAGCAAAAAACCACCGTTTTCCTATACGGTCTGCAAACAGCGTTGGCGTAGCTAAGTAAACTTGTATTCCTCTTCTTGCTGCAACCCATGCGATAGCTAGTTGTTCCATGGATTGCTCTATCTGAGAATCACTACCGGTATACTCAAAGATTTCAATTCCTCTGCGAACGGATTGTCTAATTTTTTTACGTAGTAATCTTGTTTTAGCATCTACATACTTAAAAGGGTCAAGAAGGAATTTTTTTCCAAATTCAATTAAAGAAAAGGAGAGATGTTGTATAGCTAGATGAGCGAATTCCTCAGATACAATAATGTAGATCACTTTCATATTTTGGTTGTGACAATATTCTTCAAACTCTTTAGCAAGAGTTATTTTATCTGTAGGGGCGCATACAGGGTCTCCGTAAACAATAGCGTTTTTCCATTCAACGCGATAACCAATAATACCATCTATATGAGGAACAGAGAAAATCTGAGTTGTTTTCTCCAAAATACCATCTGTATTTACCTCAGCCCACTTACGTACGAGCTCTACTAGACGTTGTCTATCAGCAGCATTTATTGTAATTTGTCGATCCATGTATTCTATTATTTTACTGTATAAAGCAACTCCTATCAAATTTTAATTAATCTAGTCAAATGAAACCTTAAAGAGCCTTTTAAGTCTGAATAATTATTTTCTCTGAGCTTTTGATGAGTCGATGAAGTTGTCCTAAAAGATAGAAAGGAAGCGATAACAGATTATATTCAATAGAAAAACCGAAAGGATCCTTTACGTGTATGGGACCTAGTCTAGGAACATCAGAGTTAATCCTGATAGCAGTTTTTTTCTTTTTCTCCTTCATGAATTGGTGAAGTGACTTAAGAGTTCCAGTTGTACCGGCTTTTACCTCTAAAGGGATTACCTGATTCTCGTATTGAATAATATAATCAATTTCAGCTTCAGCTCCTTTTTTCCCTCGCTGCCAGTAATAGAGAGAAGGGGGGGCATATGCAGGAGATATACTACGTAGTAATTGACCCGCTAATTGTTCAGCCATACCCCCACTATTTATCTTGGAAATTTCAGAGACCGATCTTAACTGATGTAATGAAAGTCCTAAAGATGCGCTACACAGTCCACAATCCAACATGATGACTTTGGAGAACTTTGCATCAGTTTCTGCACCAAGAGGTAATCCGTTGGCTGAAGTTGCTACAATTCGATGACATACTCTGGCTTTAGAAAGCAAATCAAGAGCTTGTTTTAAAGGAGCTGTGCTTACCTGGGAATTGACATTCTTATAGACAAATTTCTTTCCTAGTTGGCGAGGAACAGAGCTCATTACATCTTCAAGGCGATCAATTGTGAGGCGTCCACTATATTTTGTAAAATCATCACGATAGGTTGTCAATAGATCAAAATGAATTTGGTTAACAGTATCAGGAGCTTTTTCAGTTGCCCAAGTTGAAACAGCTGCGGGCATTCCACCAACGATTAGGTATTCTTTAGTTATCTTTGTCAATTGAGAGTGAATGGCCTCTGGAATATACAGATTCCAATGATAGTTTTGAAGATAGGTTCGAAGTTCATTCTGTCCAAGAGCACTCAAAAATTCCTCAAAAGATAGAGGCTCTAGATATAGATATCCTATTCTGCCAACGGGCATATTAAATTCGTGTTTAGCCAAAGCAAAATCTAACAAAGATCCTGCTGCAACTACTGGAAGTTCTGGCATATCTTCAGCAAACCAACGTAATTTTTCTAAAAGATGAGGAACGGCTTGAATCTCATCCAGAAATAGAATTGCTTTTGATAGCTCGATTTTGCTTCCCATTGAGGCTGCAATATTGATCAAGATTTCTTTAGGGTCATTTGATGAAAATAAAGACTTCAAATCAGGTCGTTTTTCAAAGTTAAGCTCGATAAGGTGTCGTTTTTGTGTATTCGCTAGATCTCGGATAAGCCAAGTCTTTCCGACTTGGCGAGCTCCTCGAATAACCAACGGTTTTCGTGTATTAGAAGTTAGCCAGTTAACTAGAAATAAAGAACGATCGCGTTTCATAAGCCTTCCTATTTAATTATTGATTTAACTTAAATTCTGTGTTTAAGTCTATAAAATAAGGGGGTCTTTTTACGAGTAACTCTACATAATACAGGGCTGTTTAAAAGACTAGCCTTGGGTATTTTTCTGGTTAAGTACTTAAGCAACAAGTTTATGATGAAAAAATGATACCTTCAAAGTACACAATTAATTATATTGCTTTATGGATTGACAACCAAAAAAGTTTAAGGAACTAAAATGTTTAAAAAATATCTAATAGTATTAAGTGCAGTCTTATTGTCTGTATTGCCTTCTTTGTTGCTTGCTCAAGAAGAAGTGGATTTTAAAATTGCTTCCTACGCCTATCCAGATATAGCTATAAGTTTTGAAGATGTAATAAATGATCATGCAAAAGCAAGGATTATTCTCAGTGATGGCTCTCAGTGGGTTGTCAGAAATCATAGCGCTGATGAAGTAGTTAATCACACCTCTACTCATTGGGAATTAGGAGATGAAATAAGGATTGTAGAGAGAGAAGCTATTGAATATAAAGGCAAATATATTTTAAAAAATGTGAAAAATAAGGAAGCCTATTTAGTGGATTTAGATGTGGTTTCTATAGACCCAGCAAAGAGCTTCTATATTGAGAAGATTGATAAAAATGGATATGCCATCCTTACGCAAAATGGGATAGAATGGGCGATTGGCTGGATGGGAACATTTACTACTTGTAAATGGAGAGCAGGCGATCGGATCATTATTAATAAAAGCGATTATTCGACTGGAGAGAATTATCTCATAATTAATGCAGATGAAGGAAGCAGTGTCTGGGCCAGCTTAATCAACTGGAGATAAAATCACAGCGTATTAAAATGACTAGATAATACTTATACCAAGTTATACATAAAATTTAGTATAACCATGTATAACTTGGTGTAAGTTATGGATCCAATCAAAATTTCTTGGAGCAGGTTCTTCTTCCTAATCTGGTAACAAGGCTATTTTTAAAACCGAATAAAACGAAATATTCTGAATTTCTCCCAAGAATGGGGGATATCATCTAATCACTCTGCAATATCCCCAGATTAGACTAGATTTTTTTTCAATCTCGTTTTGATCGACTGGTACCTACTAAAAAGCCTTTTCTAAGGAAATGGTCGAAATTATGCTCGGCACTTTACTTTTGATTAGACAAAAATTACCTCGCTTACTTAGTTTATAAAAAATAAATTTTAATTCGCGAAGGATGAAAATGAGACTTAGAGCTTTTTTAGTATGCAAGACTTTAGCAATTTTTTCTTTAATATGCGCGCTTGAATCTAATGAATTGTCCTTTCCCTTTCTGGAAGTAGCACATTCTACAAACCGTCAGATTAGGCTCGGTCTAACATATACTGCGGATTACTATGCTCAAGCAGCTCAAGATAAATTTGTTTATATGATTCTCTATGGTCTAATTGGAAAACAAGATCAAGGTTACTATCTTGAAACCGGAGCAGGACATCCAATCAATATCAATAATTCCTATTTTTTTGAAAAAGAGCTCAAATGGAGCGGGGTAAGTATTGATATTTCTCAGAGATATGCGGAAGAATGGCATTCTGTCCGAGACAATCTTTTACTTCATGAGGATGCTACAAAATCTGATTATAGTACCATTTTGCAATCTTTCCCAAAAGTCATAGATTATCTTTCTGTAGACCTTAATAAAGATTGCAGTTGCACCGATATTTTAAAAAACATACCTTTTAAAGATTACACTTTTAAAGTGATAACCGTTGAGCATGACTTTTATCGCTGTGGAGATGATTATAGAGAGGAAGAACGTCAAATCCTAAAATCATTTGGTTATCATTTACTCTGTTCAGATGTGTCAGTTTCTGAATCCATCTTTACTGAAGGTTGGGTGATGGATCCATATTTATGCAGCTTTGAAGATTGGTGGATTCATCCATCTTTTTTTTCTTCTTCTGAGCTTTCTTTAATCACATCTCTTGATCTTGAAGCAAAAGATTACGAACAGCTTATACAGGAGCTTCAAGTTGCTCTTGAGTGATAGTTTTTAATTCCCAATCTGGGATTTCTCTGAAAAATATGGCTTGTATCAGAGCATAGTCCTTCTTAAGTTCTTTTAGAAAATTACTAATTTCACAAAAATAGCATTTTGTGAAATTAGTAGAATTGCTCATTAAGACTGTTTCTTTTCAAGCCTTGGAAAGGTATGCTAGCATCTTGATGTTATATTAAAGAGGATAAAATGGCTACAATCAAAGCAACCATTTTCTTTGAAAAGCGGCTCTGGATAGGAGCTTTTGAGCGGATTGATAAAGAAGGATATGCAATTGCAAAGCATATTTTTGGTAGAGAGCCATCAGATCCTGAGATTCATGAGTTTGTTCTTAAATCTTATCATGAACTGAAATTTGGGGAAGCTAAGGAAATCAACATTCAAATCCAGCGCATGAATCCAAAGAGGGTACAAAGAGAAGTTCGCCGTGAAATGGCAAGGGTAAAGGAAACAACACAACCTTCAACTTTAGCACAAGACTATATGCGAAAAGAACAAGAAATGAAAAAGAAAGAAAAGAAAAGCATTAGCAGTGCTGAAAAACAAGCTCGCAAAGATGATCAATTTGCATTCAGGCAAGAAAAAAGAAAAGAGAAGCATCGAGGGCATTAATAAAAAATATATATTGAAAATTAAAGGTTTCGCTTTTTCTTAAAGTGAAGCCTAAAAGGATTGGAAGTAGAGAGAATCGAACAGGGACGGTTAGGCCGTAATTTTCCATAGACAAACCTAACGGAATTCCGCATCAATTTACGCAAATTTTACGCACTAGATGAGACGAAATTGGCCTAAAACTATTTTGATTTTTCTGTTGTTAGTGCTATTCTGTTGTGATTTGGGATATAGGCAAGGAAATCGTTATTTTCAGAAGGGCAAATAACTCTGATATTGATCGTATTTTCTCTGAAGTAAGCATCACCGCTAAGCCATTTTTTGAAAAGCAGAGATTTATAGTGCTTTCTGAACAAACAATCCTTCGGAAAGGCGTTGAGTTAACCAATTACAAAATGGAAAAAAGATTGTGTAAAAATGCTGAAGGAGGACTTGTGAAGACAGCAGAAATCATTGGAGAATATTACAGAGCAATGGGGGGGAGAGATTTTGAGAAACTGGAGAGGCTTTTATCTTCGGACGTCCAATTCATCGGTCCTCTTGCAAAATTGAAAGGGAAAGAAGCTGTCATTGAAGCTACAAAAAGGTTTACCTCACTTTTCAAGGCTCTGAATGTTCGGGCTAAGTTTGGTTCAAATAACCAAGCTATGGTTGTTTATGATCTGGACTGCCCAGAGCCTATCGGTCTTTTTTCTAGCTCGGCTCTCATGACTTTTGAAAATGGATTGATCACAAAAATAGAGCTTTTTTACGACGCTCGCCCTTTCGACAAGAGGTAATAAAGATAGTTTATAGGGGAATGATATGCGAAAAAAGCTGATGGGAGGATTGTTTGTTTTTATGTCTTTTTTTATGTGTCGATCGGGATGTGGAGAAGAACAGAAAGGATTTAGGATGACATTTAATGCAAACGACAATGAAGTCATCTGTTCATGCGATCTTATTAGGCGCTGGTAAATTAATCATTGAAAATATCAAAGCGCTAAATCAAATGCCTCCTGTAGGAGCTACACTCTTGATCATGCCTTTCAAGGTTAACGGTGCTAAGGCGCGCATCTTGTCAGATATTTTTCGGCACATCGAGGATTTGGGGGGTACCAGTTACACTGAAATCTTCATCTAAAATAGTAAGCCCCATCAAATCGGGTTGATCTTCTTTACCTACGCTAATAGGCATTAAAACTTAAAATAAGCCTGTCTTGCCAACGCGCTACAGAAGCAAGTGCTTAACTTTAAGGACATAATCTTGGGTCATCTGTTCTAAGTCAATGCCAGGGGGCAAAGCACTAAAAGATTTCTGATGGAAGAAAAGATTGATGAGCGTCACAAACAAGATAGTGTACTTCTTCATCAGCAGACTCCTAAATAGAAAATGGCGGGGTAACAATTTTTAAAGATCAAATTCTAGAGGGAAATTAGGTTTTTGTCTATTGGCTAAGAGTGGCTTGTTTCCCCTGCTTAAATTACGCAAATTTTTACGCACTAGACTGGGCAAAAGAGGCCTAAGTGAAAAGAAAAAGGACTTATTGGTTTCCCTTTAAGTCCTTGATTTACTTTAATCTGAATTTTGGAGGTGGAGAGAATCGAACTCTCGTCCTTAGCAAACTCCCTACAAATGACTACATGCTTAGCATCTTCAAAATGAATTGATCTTGAGGAAGGTGCCACACAATAGACCAATTTGCTCCTTCTAATCTCGGGCATCTTCTTGAAGAAGCGGAGAGAAAAGCCCATACCAGGGTTAATGACAATAGTTCTAACGCTCCTAGTCAGGCATTAGACTATCGAGTTGCAAAAAGCGGTTAAGCCTTAAGCAGCCAACAAAAATTCCTCGTTAGAGGTTTGGTTTTTTGCATTTATAGTTATATCGGATGATTTAGGAGGCCAACCGACGTCCTCCGCATGCCACTCATACTTTGTTTCCAAGTCGAAACCAGTCACCCCCAGGCATAATAATAGCAAAAAAAGAGATTATTAGCGATAGGAGGATAAATTAGCAAAGAATTATAGCTATAAGATTAATATATTAAGAAATTATTAAAAATTGGCTGGTTATTTTCCTCATCTATAAAGGGGATGGTTTTGTCATAGGCAATGTATTGTTCTAAATATTTTTTTGCAAAGTCTGGGTTGATTGCAATCTGCCCTTTTACTCCATGTCTATATATTTCAGATAGACGTTTACAAGCCTGAGGATGGAGTTTTTCTGCAGCTTTTTCATAATAGCTAATTGCCAGTTGGAATTCTTCTTTTTCAAAATGAGTATCCGCTAAGCGAGTGTATATGGTTCCAAGGCGAGAAAGAGCTATAGAAGAGCCAAGTTTTACAGCTTTCTCAAGGCTATCAATTGTCTTTTCTGTGTTTTTTTCTGTACCAATACCATAAAAATAGATAGGACTAAGCCTTAAATAAGCCTCTATGCAGCCCGATTTCCCAGCAATTTCATAATAGCTAATAGCTTCACGAGTATATAACTTTTCTAAAAAATCTTCTGTTCCTAACTTAATACGATCTATAAAAATCTCTGCAAGATAGAAATACTTGTCGCGAGAATCTAACCCTCTATTTTTCCAGGAATAAACTTCATCTGCTAAACCAGAACGTAGAGATCCAGCTTTCCCAAATGAGTCGAGTGCTTTATCTAAATTTTTTTCCGTCAAGTCACCATAGAGATAAATATGTCCCAATGCTAAACTAGCTTGTCTAGATCCTAATTTTTCTGCTTGCTCATAATACTTAATTGTTTCCTTGCTATAGTTTTTATCTTGACTTGCTTTTTGCTCATATATTTTAGCTAAGTCTAAACAAGACTCTAGGTGATTGTGTTTAGCTGCCTTAATTAAGTATTTAATCCCTTTTTCTTGGTCAACTTTGTTTTTTTTATCTATATAGATTTTACCAAGGATAAAGAATCCTTCCACATTACTCTTCGCATATTTAATAAAACATTCCTCAGCCAGCGGAAGTTTATGATTATTAAAATATTCTATTCCTTTATCTAGAAGTTTCTCTGCTTTTTCCGCTTTTTTTATTTGTAATCGGTCTAGAATATTTCCTAAAATAGGAATATGAGATAATTTCCCTTTTAGAAATTCTTGAGATGCTGTTTGGTTAATACAGATTTTATGTGATGGATCAATAGACATAGTTATCTCGCTTA
>JABASH010000325.1:0-44330 GCA_019776445.1 Tomocerus maximus | reverse complement strand
ATAAGAAATTCCCTTTTCATTCCAGCATAAGTAGGTCTACTTTACTCACTGTAGCATATTCCTCAATCATTCGTAGAAAAATACATTGCGCATCGCTACATATATTATGTCATGTTCTCTAGGAATATATATTGGCTGTATTAGTATTAGCTGTATGTAACTATCAGAGCTTGCAACTTACCTTAATTAAAGAAAAGTTACCTAAGTAAACACGAATTCAATATCGAACCAAAGTTTCTGAACGCGTGAGCATTTGTCAGGATTTCAAACATTTAATTTCTCATGTTAGCACAGAGCTACTTATTCAAAGTTTTAATTAAATTCCATTGGTTCGGAACATTGGTTTGTGGAGTTACTACTCTTACTACTAATTATCGCTATAACTCGTCATTATACACGAACGAAACACCACAAACAAAAGCTGATCCAAATTGGCACAGAATTAAATTATTGAATGTTAATGAACAGGTATTAAGTAGCAGGCCTACATTCATTTAAAAATACTCATTTTCATAGCTCAGAGTAGAAAATCTATTGCGATTGAGAGCCAACTCGGTATTTTGTAGTAATTCCCAGAGTATAGTAGGCGAATGAGGTGATTCGATTAGTGTCTTAGCATTAAGGAGACAACGGAATGGCAAGCCAACTTACTCATCTATCTCGTTAACTCGAATACGGTTTGACTCCACTTTTCTAATGCAATTTAAAGTAAAGGACGGAGCCAAGAGGAAGTCAAGTCAACTTGACTCAAGCGAATAACAATAATTTATTTAGTCTTGCAAGGAAAACAAGCAATTCGCTAATTAAAATAGCCAACTTTGGCTGACTGCTATTGATTATTTATAGAAAAATACCATTGAAAAGATATCTCACATCACCTCACCATTTATAGTCATTAATTGTCTTTCCTAGCACATATAGCTATATGAAACTTTGTGCAGAACACTTGAGAAGTCTTCTTATTTACCTGGGCAAATAAAAGAGATACCTGAAGTTCAATTACGTGGATAAGGAAAGGTCACTAGCGATAAAGTAAAATCAAGTCAAATGAAATGGGAGTGAAAGTCAAAGTCCGTGACATAGTAGCATGGCATACCAAAGTAAACAAGGAAGGAATGAGCCAATAAACAGCCAAGAATTACGACAAAAGAAAAATGCGAGGGGGAAAGGAGAAAGATTCGTCTCAGTCAGTCAGCTACAAATAAGAAAGTAAATGAATTGTAATGAAATGAAAAACTCTCCAACAGACAAAATGCTTGAATGGATACAGTTTACCCAGACGGCATGCAATGCAACAGAAGAATACCCGGATTCGGCAACTACAGTCAAACGGAAAGAAGGGTATTAAATACTTCTAGTAGTATATGAAGCATAGTCACACAATCGGCATACAGACAAATGTAATGTAATTTTGCCAAAGCAAAGCCGTTCTAGTTCCAGTGATATCAAGCCAAACAAAGTCAGTCAACTTTTCCGACTATCCTAAATGGTTGGAGGAATGCTAGAATCAGAAAAAGTTTCGAAAGACTAGATTTCTCTAGTTCGCCTTCCCTGTGGTAATTTAATTCCTCCGAGTGTCAACTTAAATCGGAATAATTTCTCTTAGTTATGTAATCTATGCTCATTGGGTTCACTTCACAGTACTCACATCAGCTAAGAAAGGGGAACGAGTATTATGTTTAAGCTACTCCTATACAATCTCCTCCACTATATACAAACTATTATATACTTAATACAAATATACTTTCTCCTATGCAATGAAAAAGAACATTACATTAGTTAACATTAATTTGCTATAGTTTCAACTATTCTCTCCATTGTAAGTTAGTTACTAGCGTTTACACAGAAAGTTAAACAAAAGCTTAAAGCTTATACACAATTAGTCTCGGAAATCCACTCGAGTTCCTTTCTCCTCTGTCCTATGACATGCTTCTGTAATTTCTCTTTTCCCTCGTCTTTTCTCCCTTGCTTTCCTTGTCTGTCTTAAGGCTACTACGACAGAATTTCAAAGCAAACCAGAGAAAGTCAACTTGTTAAGACTGCGTCTTTGATTTTTATATTAGCCTACCTACTATAGGCACCTATATATAGGTATACTGTACTTAAGCAGTAATTATAATGAGAAATACTAACAGCAATGTATGTATTTATGTTTCTTGTAGCTTATCCTGCGTTCTGTTGTGTGAACCGCCCTTGTACTAAGAGTAACATTATAATAATAATAAGTCCTTTGTCTTTGTGCGGGTACTTGTCCTGTTCTGTCTACCTGACTCTCCTCGGTGTGAGCTGAAGGGGAGGGGAAGTAATACAATACTCAAGAGCTAAATACTTCTCATTTTACACAGGCACGAGTGGAGTGACTAATTACCCCTCATAAATGAAGGCTAGGTGCCGCTACAGCACCAAAGGCACAATCTCAAATTATTATTAACCGCACGACATGTTCGCTTATTCTGTTCTTCTGTTCAAACGTTTACTCTCTCAACTAGCCACCATAGCACAATAATAAATGTAGAGATATGATGAACCGTTAGTAGTTGCTACGTTCCTATAAGTTGTGACTCTTTGCAAGAGTTTGGGACAAGTAGGTCCTGCTTGACTGGCCTTTTGTTTAATTGAACTTTCACAACATGCAAAGCATTGCAATGCAGTAGTGCGACAGGAACGAGAGCCACCACCACCCAAAATTCTGGTAAATATATCTTGTTCTACTTTTTCGTGACATTCATATATACAATTTTATTAGTAATATCAGAGCTTACTTAGTAATATGAAGAATGTTAATGGTTTGCTTTTATTGTTATAGGTAGCTTACATGTAATATGTCTTAACTATAATGGGAGTGTGTAAGTGTGTATGTACCTATGGCATATGGTGTGAGGGAAGAATATTTTGAAATAACTCGCAGCTACTACGTATGTTTATGTGTGAATACAACTATTATGAGAAGCGGTCAGTAATTTATATAGAAGAAAGAGTGTTGCTTTGTCTTGCGACACACAAGTGTTACTGCCGCGGAAATTGCTTACGTCTTTTCAGTCTGCTTAAGTTTTTATTGCTCTAATTTAATGCTATATGTTACTAAGTTTATGTTGGTCCCCATATAACGAAGGCCATTAATGAAATAAAGTGCATGACTATATCAGAACTGTATGCAGAGTGTGTATTAGTATTAATACAAGGACTTAGGACACAGATGCATTAATATTATGTGGACTGGAAAGAAAGTTGTAGCCGAGTAACTTTCATGGGAAAAGGAAACAGCGCTTCCTCCTAAACTTTCAAAAGATTTATCGGCTAATGTGTACAGTTAATCTTTTGAATTGACCTTCGTCTTGTTGAATATTTAAAAACTCGTTATATGCATACAAAGCATTACACTTTTAGTAATGAGCACGTTCGTAGAAAATTTAATTCAAGTAAATACGTACCTAAAGCTTAACGATGTGTTCTTAATAAGGTGGAGCTACCTATATGGACGAGTAATGAAGTTATTAGTACGGCTTACATAAGTAGATCTCTAAAGTACTACTTACTCTATTGCTAGAACAACCCGGTTGTGCTGTAAGTAGAACAAATGGAGTCTCATCTGTTCTATTCCAATTGGATTTCTCTGGTCTGGCTGGCTTGCCTGCGTCTACTGAGCAATTTGCTCTAGTTTATCCTCAGGATTGTCTTCAGTTACCATTTCTAACTCGCAGATGCTAAATAACTGAGGTGCAATGGTGTATAGTAATAAGGGTATGCCAGACCCACCACAAGGTATATAACCCCATATATCTTCTGTAGTGGCATGCTTAAAAGAATTTTGTCATCTTCATTCCAAAACTTTATCTCAACCTAAATTTTACACTAAACAAAGACCTAGTTCGGTTATGTCATGTCACGAAAAACATGGTAACAATTAGTTAGTGTGCAAATAAAAGTGACGGTTTTAGTGCTTCTGCTACAAATTCTACATTCTTAGTTTCCTGGAGAAATGAAAAAGAAATATTTCTTTTCGGACTTGGATGTGACATAAGATAAGCCACGGACTAACACTGCATAACAACTTTCCGCCTGTGTACAACTGCATTGCATTGTCATGCTCGTGCCCAATGATGATTAAGTTCTATGAGTTTTCCTTCCTGTTACCCCTAAGTTAAGAAACTTTTAATTACGCGTTCAATCTCTGCTCATTGTACAACCCCCACTCAACTCCAGTCACCAAAACAATGGAGAGGCAAACAAGAAATCCAATCAAAACTTGTTGCAATTATTGGTGCGAGCATTGTGTCAAGGAACAAATCTCAGCTTGAGCTCTGGCTTAACTTTTGAATATATAGAATTAATTAAGGAAGCACGAAGGTAATCCAGGTGGATTCCAACAGCAGAAACAGGGATCAGATCAAAGACAGTCCCGTCAACACAAGTTCAATGAATTAAATGGAAAGGTATAGTATACTAACGGTGTAACTTATTTACCCAACTTAACCATGCAATCTAATATCTTCACATTCACGTGCATGAGAAATGAGAGCATGGCGAAATAAATGTGATGAACATCCACCATTTCCAGGTTTGGGAATCTATATAGATATACGTAATTACATGCGTAGAATAGTGTATTATTAGACGGTTTCTCTTCTACAGAGACAGAAGTACAGTCAAATGAGTGTAACTTGAATTAATGAATGAAGATATTTGATGGAAGGATGGATGAATTGAATAGACATCATGAAACGAGACAAGCGTGTTAGGTGAAAGCTTTACATTGCTTTGAATAGACACGAAGCATAATTAAGATGGATAGTCTGCCTATGTTCTTGTAATATAGTCCTGCGTAAATATGTAGATTTTCATTCATTCCGAATTTATACGAAAATAGAAAGCGCATAGCTACCAGAGTAGTAGCAGGGGTATTGAATTTCAAAGAGTTTTACTCTTTCCCTACACCTCCTCATCAACACTATTCTTCACCATCAAACCCTTCAAGCGACCACAGCAGGAGTTAATATAGTTGTACCAATCAGATAAATCCATATGTAATACATTACTTACAATAGTAGTACTTATAGTAAAGATATATCAGAACAAAATCTAGTATAGCAGAAAAGAAAAGCATTTACATTGTGCACTTTAGACTAGACATATACTATCTAGTATTATCTTGGTTGATCAGTACTAATAAATGTAGGAGGGCATAGTAGGAGGTGATTGTAGCTGTTTCGTTGTATTAAAGTGAGGCAATGTGTGGCTTTCGATAAAATTAACTAATATCCCCACACGTGCAGACAGTAAAGAGTTAAGTCAGGACAGCGTAAATTATAGAGAGCACAATATACATTTAACGCACATTGCACCTACCATTTAGAATGGATGTATTCACTTACACCACTATAGTATTTATAGTACAGGAAGTTCTCTAGTGGAATGGAAAGCAATAGTTTTAATTTCTTACCGGTCGTTTTGTGAGAGCTTGCCAACTGAACTGGAGTCGTTCCACGTTTGGCTGCACGGGCACAACAAAGCTGAGTGCATACTCATTGACAACTCCCTCCCTCACTAGGTAAATATCGGAGTTGAGACCTAGAAAAAATTATACAATAGAATGTATTATGATACTATAACATAGAATGGCATAATTCATACATTCTATGCAACACTCGTTCTCATTAAAATTAACATTCGTTTTTAACGCTCTACTAGATTAATCCCTACGCACTATAAATAGATACGATGTAGATACGGCTTTTACGACACTAATACTACCATATAACTAGCAATAAGAATAGAACTGGAAATGCATTTTCATTATTCACTTCGTCGCAAAAGAGACAGCTTATTGGTAGCCAACATGCAATTCTTGCCAGGCACAACTCAGTGCAGAACAGAAGAGTGTATAAATAGAGCATAGCAACTAAGTAGTAGGATGAAATGGTAATTTAATGTGCAGATGAATGAACAAATGCAGGAAAAGGAGAAAGGCGACTTTCACTTAGGATCTTTCTTTTACCATCTTATTTCAAATTCAGTATGATCATTATATTAGTATTATCCATTATCTAAACAATTTTCAGCCGAATCGTGTAATTCCACATAAATAGGAAATGGAATCGACGATCAAAGGAAAAGTACCATGTACCTACATACTTAGTGCCCGGGTTTTTAAATGAGTCAAGTCAAAGCGAAGGAAGAAAGGGAAGTCACATCACAAGGGAAGAAACAATAACTTTTTATTAAAGTAGCAGGTAGGCAGGCAATACTTTCTCTCGGAGAAAAAGGAAGAGAGGGATGGAGTGTAGACATAAAATCACTATCTAAACGACCTTATAGATTTTTCAGTGTCATAAACCAGAATAAACTTCATAGAGAAATGCCTAAAAATTCGGGCACTTGTTAGTGCTCTTATATAGAGACCTGTCTGCAGATTCCATATGCCTATAGAGGGTGAAAGTAGTAAATGAGGTATAGTGCACTAAAGGCGTCAGTTACATACAAGACATGTTATATAGCTCAATGAAATGTAATATTACTGGAAATACTAAGTATATAGCAACATTCGAAGGGTAACTCTTGATCATCTTGCAATTGCATTGCAGTGGATTGCATTGAAATCCACTTTCCTCTGGTGTTCATACGGCTTACAATCACAATTCAATTCTATAGCTCCGCTTTCCCTGCTTTCCCTCCTCTTCTCGGGATTCTATGAGCTGGAATGTCGTGAAACATGTTAAATATTACTGTAGTCTGCTACTGGACAAGGTTTTATGAGCTATTTCGTGAGATCCGATCGGACTGACATGACGGGAGTTTTCAGTTGAGTTATGTTTTTGCATATGGAGAAATCCCTTTCCTATTTGACTGGCTAGGTGAGAGTTGGAGCGAAAGTCCCTGTGAAAGGAAGGGTTGGGCTTACATTGTCTTTTCACCGGGAAACGATATAGTTGGCCCATATAGATATGATGATACACGTCTAAACTCATGTGGAAAGGTGATATGGGGATATACGCCATTAATTCATATAATAACGCTAATAGCAGCAAGTTTTCTGTGGAAAAAAGTTCTTTGAAACAAAGTAGATATAATAAGACTAAAGACTAGGCAAAGCCACCACCCACGGTTACGACAGACTAATGCTGTGTTTCCAGACTACATGCATACGACCACTCTAGCTTTGTGCACATTATTTACTGCTCTACAGTCTCCCTGAATTAATAATATAATGAGAAATTCGGAATGAGAACCCGGATACACTGTTCTCTAGTGGAATCTGATGCTTAAATATTACATATACGGAATAAGTAATAATGCATAGTGCGTAGCTTTAGGTATCTCTACTTCTGTATATTTACACAGCACGTTTCTGCACGATAAATGTAACTAAACTACCGTATCACATCAAAAACTCGCTTACTCATAATCAACTGGCCAGGTAAGTCAACCTTAATAGCAGTGTAGCAATAATAAAGGAATGTCGGATGTAGGAAGGAAATGGAAAGAAATATTTCATCACTACCAAACAAATTGTTGTTAAAATTAGTGGCGCAGCTGAAATTAAAAGAATGAACTGCCTGGATAACATACCTGCTATAGTACAAATCTGCTATCAACTGTAACTTTAAGTATGTATTTAGTTACAATTCGTAGATATATAAATTACCTTTAACTTTGAGGCGAATACCTATCTGTGATTATTAAAACTACCTAAATAATAATACGTCACGCTTTGGCAATGAAATACATTTTAATAACACTATATACTTACATTTATCAATAGATCAACATTTCATATCATGAGTCGTGAGATAAATGTAATTACATACCTACTGTAAAATTAACCTTAATTGGCCGCATTAAAACCGATGTCAATTTTAGCCAATGCAATTCACGAATTTCTAAATTATTTGTCTATACTACATTATTTATTTGAGACCCAAAAACACATTCAATCTAGAATAGGATATTCTCGTTATAAAGGAATAACCTTAAAGATGCAGCACGTGCCCATCTAATTCATGATTAGCCATTTGCCATCAACTATGTACCTGCTGCTTGCCTATATCACCAGATTTGCCCGACTTGTCTCGCTCTTTCTCTCGAAACGCGGACATTGGGAAACAAAGTATCCAAGGCAGAAAGTACAAAGATGGAGAAAACATAATGGCTACTTAGCACGCGATTATAAAATGCATTTTACACAGTTTCCACCTTATAAATTGTGAAGACAGGCCAAAGGCTGGAAAATGAATCTAAATTACACCGGACTGTGTGCTACACCCCGTTCCTATCATAAATCCTATTGTAATTATTGTAGCTTCAAAGAAACGCTCTGATTCCATCCCGTATTTATTATCGTATCGATTCGGCTTTTCTTTAATATTTATTAGCATTTCAGATGGTTACATTCAGATAGGTAGTTATTAGGATTCCAGAGAGCGTAGTTCATTTTCGAGAGTTATACAGGGACGTATAGCATTTATATGTATTATGTTTTAGCAAGTTTGTGTTCATACTTAAATACTTTCTCCAGTAGTCCATATAGTAGAAAATAAATTAAATTACCTAGCCCAAAGTATTAGGTTGAAGGGAACTTAAAGTAAATGTACTTGCCTGTTTTTAGGTCAATTGGTTTTGAAAATAAATGAGAAAAGAGTAAATAACTAGTCCCTACAGAAGTCCGAGTATTGTTTCACGTCGAGAGAATTGAAAACGTGAAGACAAGACAAAACGGTTGCAGTTGCGTCTGTTTCGTCGGATGGGACGCTAAAAGTCAAGTCGGAGTCAGATCGTGAGAAGCTTCCCATTCTTTTTCAATTCTACTCCACTTACAGATAGTACAGTGGTATTACAAATACATTTACCAGGACGAACAAGTAAGCTCTTAAATTGCAAAAGGTTACTCTGAAGCTAGTTGTAATGCCATAATACCTTAGAGCGTAACCCAAGACAAACACAGAGAGAGGAAAGCAACAAAACCAAACCAAAGGTTGTTACGCTAAGTTCACTTGCTTCGCTCAGTAGGAAAGGAATGTCCTAAAGAATTTAGTTTGTCGGGATGGGTTTTGCCTTAAGCGCAAGGGCATTGATAGATCGAGCGATTGAGCGTAAATAGGATGGAGTCCCTTACGTGCACTTGAGTGTAGAAGTGCTCGAGCGATAATTGAGAGAAAGAAATTGTAGTTCAAGATGGAGAAAGTGGCAAAACTAACTGTAAGTGTAAGTAAGTGGAGATAGATAAGAACAACTCCTTAGAAACCAATCCTGTTCCCTGAGTTCCTTTCTATATATGAACTTCACTTACCCATCTTTTTAACTTTTAGTCTGCTAAGGAGCGAGTGGGGAAAGCCGAAAAGCAGAAACACGTTCACTTGCACACTCTGCATTGCATTGCTCTGTCTCTTTAGTTATCTATATGGAAAGTAAAGGTTTCCTAATATCTCCATGTACGTATGTATACCAACCCCCAATGTGTATGTTAGTATATGCTGAGTGTAGACACGCATGTATTCATAAGCAAG
The DNA here is from genome assembly GCA_019776445.1 of Tomocerus maximus. Lineage (NCBI taxonomy): Eukaryota > Metazoa > Arthropoda > Collembola > Entomobryomorpha > Tomoceridae > Tomocerus > Tomocerus maximus. The sequence goes on along the minus strand of JABASH010000325.1, from coordinate 34,830 downwards.
GGCAAGATACGCTCAAAAAAACGGTACGCTTCCTTTCCTTTGCCTCACCTTTCTTTTCTCGTCTCTAAAGATGTGTTCTTTTCGCTATCTCTAAACTGTCTTATTTTCTCTTCACTTTATACTGCTGGGCTTTGCTTTCTCTGAATTTTCTTTGTTAAGCAACTGCTATCTATGTACACAAGTCTCTCTATTAAACTACACCAAAAAAGTGGAGCTCACTAAAAGGCTTTATACTGTCATACCACAATTGTCGTTGGATATATATATTGCAGACGCATATAGAATGTCTTCTTTGGAATAATATAGCACCTAAAGAGAGCAGAAACCTTTTAAACATCTTTAGATAGATACAAATGTATATCTAGCACTCACAAGTATAGCCTTTTCCTTTGACGTAGTCCAATAGAGTCTACCTACGACAGATCAACTCAGCTGCTTGCTGTGCGTGGGACGGGTTGGCTACAACTGAAGCTGTGATAACGTGCTCAGAATAGCAATTCGCCAAATATTTTCTGCCAGTTTAACACTCTCACAATTTATTCTGGCCATGTTTGAATTTCGCGATGAAGTTTCTTTCTCCACTCCAATAAATGTGGTTTCCCTTCCATTGTGTTCTTGTTCACACTGTACTATGGCTAAACGTGCTACTAAGAAAAATAAACTTTTATTTCATTCCATATTCAGTTTTAGTAGATTACGACCATGTATTTCCCTGTTGATCAACGAAACTTAATTCGAAGGTCTGTGCAGATGCAGACCGAACACAAACATTTACCTTTAAAAAAGAATTCCTATCATTAAGCTATATAGATAAAGATTTTGAAACAACCGTGACTTGTGACAATGTTAGTTTTTTCAATAATGAATTTTATGTATAAGATAGCAATGTCAGTTCGTCTACAAGCTGTTACTGCACACTGGTAATTAGAAGCAAATATCCTTTCGGAAACAAAATAATAATGATAAACCCACAACAAACCTACACTATAGTGCTTCAGATTTTTGAATTGATGTTTGTAAACATTTGTGCGATTGTGTAGAATGCAAAAATACTAGATGTGATTTATGATAGAATTATTCTCTGAGCATGTCATTACTTAAATTGTTTATATTCTGTCCCTAATAGAACTCTGCCGTAAGAAACAATTATCTGTATGCAATGGCAAAATAGATCTTAAAGACGAAAGTAAATACGGTACTGCTGCTATGAATATTTTTCCATGCAGAAGCAATCAATAGCATGATTACAAGACAACGTAGGGTTAGACTAAACTAAAATGTTGACCGTAACTTTAGAAGTAGTGCTTGTTAGCTGGAAGGAAAGAAAATAATATAAAATAAATAAAACTTGGGGGAAATAAAGGGGAATTACATAACATTATTTTACTTTCACATGTAAGCTGAACTGGAGTGAGTAAGGAGAGACGGTTCTACTTCCAATGTTTACAAAGTATCTATTTCTATCTGCATCCATCAAGAGTACTAGTCTATCGACATGACATTAAGTAGAAAGAAATGTCTATGTTTCCATTCAAAAACTAGGGATAACTTTCCATCTCTCTGGGATCTAAAGGAAACGGGAGTGTACACAGTAATACAGAGTACACTTACAGACAGAAAGGAAGCTAATCCGAAATATTTATTCATCATTCCTGTGGGCGTAGTAAGCACGGTGGGCTACATCACTGAACTCGCACAAAAAAGAAAGTGATCTGAGTTGAAACTATAACAATAAGTAAAGCTACCTATCTGACTCCCTATCGTCTATGTGCTTACTAAAATACGTATAATATGTCAGCTACAGTGGCATACTTACATACGACATTGCCTACAAGGAAGATAAAGAAAATGTCTACATGTTAAATATATCTGTAGCATTCAGATACCAATTCGTAAGGTAGCGTCAGTAGAATTGCCTTTCTCTATGTATTAGCTTTTATCCTATTGGAATCAGAGGGAAAAAGGTAACCCAAATTTTCATAGGATACCATGAGACTAATAAAGACCACTCTTACCCTAAATACACAAAAACCACTACAGAAAAATAGAGCATTGAATCCATTCTATACACCCTGTACTATATTCCTGGCAGTATATGTACATAGTATATAAAAGGGGCAATCTGTACTCTATCGTAATCGTAATGTCTACTGAACTGCAATGAACTAGTGCCTATGGATGTATTTATGTGCGTAAGAAATGAATCGACTCCAAGAGAAATGTATGGCAAAGCGAAGAAGATTCTTGATAAAATTTTTCCACTCTCTTGAACGTGAATGTGATGTGACGAAAAGCTTCACTTAGATTATATTAGAATGCAGTATTATATTCGTCAGATATGAATTCTGTGTCTTTCATTGTATACTGAAGTAACCTTAATCTTTCTTTCGCAGAATTCTTAAAATCCATTTCACTTCAATTCTTTTCCCTTCATTTCTTTCTTTAGAAAATAAGAGTAGAAACTCGGCTAGCCTTATCTGGCTTATCATTGCTCAGACAATGAGAACAATCAAGAGTAAGTAAAGTGAAGAACAGTAGTCTTATCGATGTACATAGTGATATATGTCAAGTGCATACATCAGAAGAATAGTCTGGATTCAGAATATCGTTTGAGTACAAAAGGAAGACGTTGGCATGAAAAAGATATTTTTATGGACTGCTTTGATGAAATGCGTTTTCTTGTCTTGTCTTGACTCCCATAAATAAGCTTAGAGTATTGTTGGCACTGTTCGTTCCAAAAATATTATTTTGCATGTTTCAGCTGAAGGAGAGCAGATCAAGGAAATGTTTCTAAAATCCCCGGAAATTAATGATGGGGCAGTCCGTTAAACTTAAACTTTCACTGGGAGCTCTAAATCATATTTTCTCCAAGAGAAGAAAGTCCAAGTTTTATCGCTTTTTCGATTACACGAATAGGATAGCAGAAGTATTCTATAGATAATTTCCTGAATAGCTGATAGAACTGTAGGTAATTTGTAATCTGTAAATGTTATTTTAACAATGATTTGTACTCGCCAATGCATTATTCTTTACGATTACTAGTATCATTAGCTTGTGTTTTCAATTATTACTTTCCTTCTCTTAGTGCAGCTCCAACCTCCATCAAGAATACTTTCTACACCGGGGTGAACACGTAAATCCGCGATTTCTCCGAGTTTCTCTAGCATATACTATACACTATTGTTTGTTGATGATAAAGAGCTGAGAGTGGATTGATACGTAAATAGAACTAGTAAAGTAATCTCCTTTCTTTCCCAGTGATTACTCTACTATCCCAAAATGCAAGATTTGAGAAAGTTCAGAGAAAGCTGTAAGAGATATCTAAACAATGTCTCTAATATAATGACAGCGAAAGGTTTTACGACCCTTATTAACCCTTCTACATTATAAAGCTCTGAAATACTTTATAGTATCCTTTTCAAAACCCTCGGGTAAAGAATCTAATATGAGTATGTATAAGAAGACTATGTGTACATAAATATAGTAGGTAGCAAATAGGCAGGCCGAAGTTTATGACATGCATTTGTAATCTTAGGAAAATACTTTTTCTCCATGTCAGTTATTACAAACATGCATATTCTTATTATACGCTTGATGAGATATGATCCAACAACATTTTTTACTTAACTTTTTAAGTTCTGCTATCATTTCATCTGCGACCACATAAAGTGTTCCTAATTGTGATTTGTTCTTTTACGAATACACCACCACTCCCCTATCGCAGTAAAACATTTCTGGGGCAGAGCTTTGTTACCCTATCTAAAAATTTTCTGTGGAAATGCCATTTGTGAAAAGTATTTTAGTAACATTTTACAACAGCAATCTATTTTTAGACAGAAATCCCTAAATACATGCATCTACTAACTTTTTAGCGACTGTATGAAAAAGTCTATATAAGTATGTGACTCCCTAAAGTAGGTAAGTGAAAGTACAAATCCCACAATCAGCACCGCTTCTCTCAAACGAATGATAAAAGGCTTACAATGTTTACTATGGAGTTGTAGTGTCAAACTCAGAGCTAAGAAAGCAATCAAGAGAAACCTCACTTCACAAAGTGAGGCAAGTTGAGAAACGCACTGAATTAGATTGAGGGGAAAGGAGAAAAGAGAGTGATGCGAAGTAAAGCCAATAAAATGCTTCGAACAAGTCAATTTTGCAACGCAACTTACTACAGAAAATTACAACCGCAAAAATGGTAGTAAGTTCCTGAGGAAAACACGCGATAAGACATGCCAGTCTTCAGAATGATGTAATACATAAGGCAAGGCGTAGGCTGCATATACATTTCTGTTCTAGTAGCTTAGATTGGTATATTAGTACGTAAGTAAGTGTAAGTATTTGATGTACATGAGCTTTCGTCTCAAATCAGCTTTCTTTGAGTTCTTTTACCTTGACTTCAACTCCTCTATCATACGTAACACACTAAATTCCCTACTTCAACTCGCCTCGTCAGCTTTCACTTCACTTTAGCTTACATTAAACTCAATTCTGTTTCTTCTCCAACGCTAGAATAGACATCTGAATTTACTGAACAACCAAAGCACGTGAAGGCAAAAGAACAAGAGTAGGTATTGAATGACATTGCATGGCAAATATGAAACAATATTACATTTTGACGATAGCACGTCTTAGCAGGGAGTCTTGTAGATTATTACGTCTCAGCAAGCTTCAACATAAAATAACGTAACACACTCTAACACTTTCTTTCTAAACTATTAGCTATACTATAGTAGGACATACTCACTCACATCCATTATACTAAACCAACGTTATATTATTTTTATTTTATTATTATATGCTTGAGAATAGACAGACTAAGCTTTTAGTAGTACCTATGTAGTATGTACAGAGCTGTTGTGTTTCTGTCGACCGTGTCGCTACCTTGCCTACTTCAGTACATTTTATTTTATCTTCTCACTCAGTTTAGTAGTTAGTCAGAAATAGAAGTATGCGGAAGAGGAGACAGCTTGAATGCAGTACAGAACCCGGCTCTATTCTCTGTGTGTACCACATTGTCACGGAGGGGACGGGAAAGTCAAGTCAAGTAATAATGTAAACTTGAGCGTTCAATGAGAATGACGATGTCATTCTCAGACTTCCAAATGGATTTTCATTGTGTATCAAGCCCCAGGAGATGACAATTTTTCTCGAACGCCTTTGCTACTCCAAGTAAAATCAATCTCATCCTAATGTCAATGCCAACTCATATTTGCCATTATAATCTAGCAAGCGCAGCATCTACCAGATAAGAAATACAAAGTACAATGCCAACACTGAATTTACCTTACACTAACATCTTACCTATCTAGAACTATTCTTTTACACTATTCGCTATCGTTTTTGTATTTTCTTTCCTTCACAAACCTAGTAGTGTGCTAAACTCTATGTGAACTTTAATAACGAGTGTCTATCTGCCGAATTTTCATATCCTTTCTTGTTATTCTTGCTTTTTCTCGAGTAACAATGCATTTCTCTTCCGCTTTCCCCTAAAATTGTTTTCTAAAGGAGAAAAAGACACTTTGGGATGTAAGGTCATTAAGATGCCACTGTAGCAGTCATAGAGAAATTACTGGAAAACTCTGAGTAGAATGGGAAACTACTCTGGAGACATTTATCACATGAAATGTCAAGGGATATGAATATTAAAATTTGCACAGGACCATCCGTTGACTTACTGGCTTAGTACAATGATATACTCCTACTTCATGCATTTATACATTAGTACTGTGCTAAGTGATAGTGGATAGGGACAACAAACAAAGCAGACTGAAATGATTATGAGATCACCAGATAAGTGTTCTGAACATAAAATATTAGAGTGAGCACAAGTCCATGCCAGAAGTTGGATTATGGTTTATACACGAAGTTTTGATGGGATTATAGTGCGTACTTATTTAGTAGGTTGTGCCCCAGTATATCTATTAGATATTAAAATGTACTGGTCAAGCTAACGTTGTTTGCTGTCAAATTGACTGGTCTCTCTGGAGTCTGGAGTGAACAGCTAGTAAACTGGTCGTTAACTGACGTATAAAATAGATGTAAACTGCGTATGCAGCAATGTCAAATGTCACATCACGTCAATAGAGAAAATGCCAAGTGAAAACTTGACGGCTACTATACCCGATAGGGGAAAGTTCCTAAAAGAGCAAAGCAGTGAAAGAAATCGCAACGCGCAAATAATTCAAAAATCCTGAATGATCTGGCAGTTGAGTTCAATTCAGTCAGTTCCAGTGGAGAAGAAGTTTTCCACGAAGTACTCTTTTATTGGATGCATAATAAAAATCCGAAAATTCCTGTTATTTACTACTTTACGCATCAAACAGATCCACAACCACTCGGCTAAAACTACGTGCAATATCTTCATATCTTTATTTTATTTCAGTCTGCTTGGCTGTAATAAAAGCACTTGTTCATAACTACTACACGTCCATATCATCTTCTTCACATTCCATCTTTCTAGAATGGAACATTGAGGGAATCCTTTCCGATATATAAAAGGGAAAACCAAAACCCCGAAGTTAACAATGAAAGTTTTCTATTGTGTACGCCATCATTTCCACTTTTTAAGAGTCTTTAGTTGAAATCGCTTCTTTAGTTCTTTCACCCTCGTTTCCTTAAACGAAGGGAAAACTTTGTATAAAATATCCTCTATAGATATACATATCCCTTTTATACCATATAGGAATGCCACCCGGAGATAAATACATCCCCTTCAATTCAGTTGCTCGTGGCCTATGTCAAAGCCAAGTAACACACCACGACTATTATTACCAGCAGTAAAACTAGCAGTAGTTTACAGTTTAGGTTTCATTTTCATGGTAATTGTCACTGACAATGTGAAAAAAAGTTGGAATGGCAGTCGACAAACCCTAGTAAGTTGTAAGGCAGAACTAGGTCTACTGACATCATCGCTATTATGTTCATTATTACGATTATTTTTATTTTGGCAAAGACTTGTCCTGCTAACGAAATGTTAGTGTATGGAAAGTAATGAAATGAAATGATGATGCCAAAATGAAGGAACTAATAACTAAGGGAGTAGGTAGGCTTATGAAACTGTCTCGTCTTCTTGAATCCACGGACTAAGAAAGTGAAATGATATTATAGTTGATAGCCAAGCTTAATGAGCCGTTGTTTGGGATGGCTGTCTTGTCACAATGACATCAACTACAACAAATGGGCATTGAGCACACAATGCAATGGCTATTTCTTATAATATGATGGTGTAACACTTTCGCCTTATAATATGAGAGACAACTTATGATTGCATGAAATATATGGATGGTAGGCGACATTTGCACAAAGTTTACAAACACTGCTGCTTCTGTCATATCCCGAAAACATAACATAACTCGAAAATGTAATAGAGAAAGCCAAGCAAAGTCAAAGCTAGGCACAACTTACTACAATACAATTCTACCCTGGCCTTATTACATATGTCTCCAAAGTGGGTACCTAATGATCCTTGTCCAACGAACCCTAAAGGAAAGGAAAACATGAAAGGAACGGAAACCGAAATTGTAGTCGTAAAAAAGTGTCTCCAACTTGTGTACAGAGGAAGCTGGCTGAATATGACTATAGATATGCACATTAGTATGAATATGAAAATGACTTTCCTCTGAATTATTATGCAGACTGCTTCGTTGGATTTAGTACTTTTACCTTTAGTTTACCTTTACTGTAGTGGTAGTTTTCCCAAGCTGTATCATTACTGTTATTACACTGCAAAGACTTAAGTACATGTCTATAGTACAACAAAGGAAACTATCTCTCATAAACCTATTAGCTATAATTATAAAGAACAACCTCACAAGCAACTTTACATGCAGAACAATTTTAGACCATAAAATTCGAAACCATATTCAGCTAGATCTCATTCTGTGGTTCAAAATTATATTAAATGACTATATCTGTGATGTAAATGGACATATTAAGGTAAACTGACCCAGTAAGTTGCTAACTTCAGCACGATCAACGAAAAGATTGAAACTGGCCGACACTCCGGAAATATCCAGGAGAAGGATTTGCTGGAGAAGAAAAAGCCAACGCCAAAAGAGAAAATACAAGTAGCACCAACTTGTCATTATAAAATTAGTAGCGTAATGTTCCGTATATATTGTATAATAATGGTCTGAAGAAAGTCAAACTTTTAATCCCCGAGTTTTCCTCTGACCCGTTATTACTACAACCACCTACAACTAAGGAGGTTCGTTTTGTAACTCACTCCGTCAGCGTTCGTTCGTAATTGGAATGTGATTCGATGTGATGTAATGGGAACGTGCCTGTTCACTTAAAGTCTTGGAATCAAAACTGTGTAACAAACTTTTCACATAGCCCCCTCAAACATGATAATAGTTATAATTTCAGTCAGCAGTAGCCTTGCAGTAGCACAGTTCAATCAATGAAGCTGTAATAGTCAAAAGTTGGAAGAGGGCTGAGTTCCGTTGGTCAATTCAAAGCCAAGTCAACTCAACTGGAGTGGATTGTCAGTAAAAGTGAAACAGTACATGACACTAGTAATAGAAAACTGCCTACTAAAAGTCACCACACCAGACAGACCATATGTAAGTACCTTTGCACCTAAACGACTGAAATGTCCGTTCGTACTCGTATTCAAGGTTTGTACCTAGCACGAGTAGACTCGTTGTCGTTACTCTCACTCAGTGATTTCAGTAATTGCTTGATCCACACACACCACCGGCGAATAAGAATTTATCGTATGAAACTACTCTTTCCCTGTATAGATTGCATAGTTACAGATAGACCAAGAGGAACTAATACATACGGTACTTTGGGTCTACTTAAGTACGCCCATTTACAAGTCAGTATCTGTAATGTATATATCAAAACGGCTTTGCTGAGTAAATTAGTTCTGTGTGTATGGGAATCTCATGTAAAAGTTTCTTTAGAGTAGAGTCGACAGAACGATTACTCACACTCGACGATACTATTATGTAGTAAATAGCACGAGGGGTAATCGGAGAGAGCAGAGAAGTCTACCTACTTGACTCGACAGCTTTGCGACTCAAGTCGGACTGACTGAAGAGTGAGCTGAACAAAACATTGAACTGCTGATTGCCAACGGAACTGAAACGAGGAGAAAATAGGAAAGAATCGTGGGAATATGAGACAAGAGCTGGGTGTTATGTGCTGAACGAACCCAAGACTACCCAACTCAACATACTCCCTCAACTCCAATACCCAGGCACCCAGCAACTCTGGCCAGAGTGTTAGCTGACATTCTTCCAATCCAACTTAGGTTGCACATGAGCGTAGACTATTGCATTGCCTCTGAAAAGCAACAGTCTTTCAATTCCAGTCTCAGTCTCTCGGAGTATACAGAAGAAACTACATGTTTATTATATGATACTTGCTACTAAATACAGATACTATATTCATCTATGGACTTGCTTATTATGTAAGGGATAAAAAAATACAGGATCCGCTCGATCACTAACTCAAAACAGAATCCCATCACACATTCTATGTATTCTGCAACGATGATACAAGAAATAGATTAAGAAGACCCCAGATTTATATTATACAGAGACACGGAACAAGCATGTGCCATTATTAGTCTCTGAATTTATAATGTTTTGTTTTATATGACACTTACTATGTAAGTAGTGAATGTTGGAATCTCTTCCCTAATACAATACTTCTCAATGTCACAACCAGACGATGTAGCAATCCGAAGAGAGTTAGACAGATTGAAGGAGAAGCGACACCCTAGCTACTTTACGGAGGTGCTACAGTTAAGTGCACTATTACACAGTACAATGGATAGTAAATACTACGAATGCATCAATAGGTACTGTACATCTTATAGGACTTTTTGCTTTGGGTTTCCACACATTTTGTTTCTCTATCCTTCTTGCCTGTAACTATGCATATAGATTTGTTTTGTACCATTCTAGTATTCCATCTTGGCTCGGCTATCTAGAAACAAATATTTATGTAAACAGAGAAGCGTAGCCGAATCTCGAATTGACTTGAACTTAAAAGTTCAGCTTCTCAGTCAGTTCACTCCTCGTATACTGTCAACTCAACTCGGTTTTTCACATCCCATCAATCCAATTTTCTGTATGGAGAAATATCTCGAGTATTTTATGGTCTGAGCTTTTGAATAGAAACTCGTCAATCCCAGTGAGTATGGAATATTTTTGTGAGTTGAAATCCTCTTGTGTCTTGTCATTGTCACGTCACGTCGCATCACATCATTACATGTCATGGCTTGTCACGAGTGTACGCACTCAACATATTCCGCATCTTACTCCGAAGTTATTCGCTAAAAAGGATCAAAATGTAAAAGAGACTTGGCTTAGGAGATGCTCCTTCGAATTGAATAGACAATATGAGTTAGAGCGAACAAATAAAACTGTGCAGGTTTATTTGTACATATAGCAGTACGGATAACACAGAAAAAAAGGCAGAAGTTTGTGCCATCATTATTTTTTAGCTTGCACAACAGAACAGAAAGTTTTGTAAACATTTGTGACTGAGGCATATGCAGGTACGCCCAGTTTATACTAACAGAAGCCGAGTCAATTGGTGAACTACACGCAACCCAAGTACGAAATTGAACATGGTACATGAACAATTTTAATTCAAACGAGGACGTGAATGTGAGAGAACATGAAGGAGTAAAATTAAAGCTCTTTGATTTTCCTTTGCATGAGTTTCTCACAAAGAAAAATAATTATTATGTTCATTTTAACGTTTCCATTGAGTCCTTTATGAAAATAACATCTTTGAGTTTATGAAGTCTCTCTGTAGTCTAGTCGAATGAATGTGTCGCTTCTCCATCTACGTGATGAGTTCAATGCAACAGCAGAGCTAATTACCAAGTTGCTAATTACTCGGTCTCATGTCGGCACTCATGTAGCGTTCTTCCGTAAAGTGTAGTGTAGTTTAGGGAAGACAAACCAAACGCATCCCCGCCAACCACAGTTAAAGCACTCATCTCTTTCATATCCACATTCCCAAGTTATTAGCGTCACAACCACAGAAGCCAAGTCATTCCACACCAAACCGAGTCAGCCAAACCCAAGCCAAGGCACCCGCTTTGAAAATTACTTCCCTCTCGTCTTCCCATCCATCTCCAGTATATAGTTCTTTCACCTGAACCGCATCCAACTCCATTGATTTCGCTTTCTACATTTGATTTGTCTGCCATCACAAACCTCCTTCGACTTGAATTGCTTCTGGCGTCATTTGATAACTTCTCTCTCAAAGATCTTCTCTTCTTCAACCCTCCAAATTATTAAGGTTATCTTTCATTGCATCAGATTTGGAAGAGAATCAGAAATTACAACTTCAACAAACTTCCAAGTCAACTCCAATTCTAGCCACATAATACAAGTCACTATCTCCTGTCTGATATTCTACATCAATGGAATTTCCAAGTTATTCAAAATACGTAAGGTAGCTACACAAGCTAATAAGTAGCTACCAATCTGGAATTACTAAAGTTTCGACCTACTATTTAAACTCGCCGACTATCTCAAAAGGAACATACTACATCAATAGTACAATACATATTGATTTGCATACTCAAAGAGCTTTTGCTGACTTTGCTCAACTCGAGGACATTTTGCACAGAATTTAAACGAGTGAGTGTTTCATCTACATATCTATCAGGTTTCACTTTGACTTTCGGCAATTTTGTTGGATTCAAAGCATTTTGTTCCTATTCAGTGGAGCGACTGCCGTGTTGAAAGGGAAATTACACTAAATGTCCATTAGCACTACAGGACACCCTTCATCCTACATGGACTTCCTCAGTCAGGTATAATACTTATGCGCTCTGCTTCCCAATTACAAATAGTAAATTGATTACGACTGCTCTACATCTCTCCTATGTTGTACTTAGACCAAGTCGATGGGCTGAGCGCTATCCCATTGTTCTCTGATGTCCTCTCAATGACAAATGTAATTTCGAATGAAAATGAATAAATACTCCAGGACACGACATCACACTAGTACAAGCTCAATAATACTCAATACAAGTTCCTGTCGGATTCTCGTGTATGTATTTACATACATTAATGGTTCGTCATGTGGGAGGGCTATAAAGCTACGTCAGTCGAGGATTGAAGCAGAGAACCAGATGTGTACGTCAATTGACTGACTCTCAATTCGCAACTAAACACCCACTATCCAACATAATATTTGTACTGAGATATATTAGAGCAGTCTAACTATTACAATCGAGCCACAAGAAGCGCTAACCGCCTTCTCTTTATGGACAGATGTGAAGAGAGTGAAACTTGTGGTTCTTCCCTTACACGTAGAGTCAAGTCAGTCAAGCTGATTTCATTTCATTTTATTGCATTCCTATCGTCAGTTCCTGGATGGATGGCACTTTCGCTTTGTTCATATGAATTTACAATACACAACAATGTACAAGAGGAGACAGTAAGTAAACAGAACACACAGTAGTACATACATGAGAACTATATCTCCACATACGCATTTCTCTTATTGTTAAGAGAGGAGAAAGTGTTTAGTTGAGTATAATATAGTTAGTACTTATATAGTAACGTATTTCTTATAGAGAAACAAGCATTGGATTACATTTATAGGCAACTATTAGTCAGGAGAGAGAAATGGTAGTGGAAGGACACAAACGTATCGTGTCACATCGTTCGTACATATTGCATTGTGACATCGTATCGTCCTGCAGTCAGTCACTGGGAGTGTATTCCATGTGTTTTGTTGAAAGAAGAGGAAAAGCCAAGTTTGTCAAAGCAAAGTACACTTAGGCAGAAAAGTCGCTGCGAGAGAGTGAAAGACTCACAATCAGTTTGCTTTCCCTTTCCATGTCCCCAGTTCGGTTCACTTCAGTTTAGCCAACAACAACGAGGACTACAGCCTACCTCTCAGATTTCTAGTTACAAAAAGAGACGACAAGCAATCGAGTCATCACATTACATTGCACTGCATAGCTGAGTCTATTATAACACTATAGAGCACATATCTCTTCGTTAGTCTACAGAGTCTTTTGTTCCATGTATACTACTAGCACTACTATTGCAATATTCTTGTGTACGAACATTCATGTAATGAAAGTGTGTATCTCTGGTCGTCCGCATAGTAGGAGTCTGTAGACTTCTCGTTTGTTTCTTTCTAGGAATCGTATGAGGAAGCAATAGAACAAGGATGTGATGTGATGTTTGAGGAATAAAATTGAATTCCTGACTCTTTATTCAATGCTGGATCGTAGTACTACTATGTTTCTCAACTAAACATTCGTCGACATAGATAGCAATAAATACAGACACAGACCAGTACATACTTGTACAGTATAATACTTACTCCAACCATAGTCCAAGAGGCTTACTTGCTTTGTGTTCTTATCTAGTTTTAGTAGTTTCTTTAGCACAGCACGATCATCTTGTCTTGCCCTTTTTCATTGCTGAATCTGAATGGGTTCGGATCGGTTCAGTTTGGTATGCCATGGTATGGCTACGTTTCTTTTGCTCTGTTGCCCGTATAAGTAGCACTTGAGTGAGATCAGAGAAAATAGTAGACAGGATAGAACAGCATGCTCCGTCATGTCATTTAGTAGCGTACTGGAGGATCCTAAGGTATTCCATATACACTTCTTCCTTTTCTGTAGTGTACATTGTGCACCAGGTTGGGTAGCTACCTTTAGAGAGAGGCCTGTCTATCTCTAGTCAGTATTAAGTTGGGTCTATATAAAGAGTAGAGTAAGAGAGTCTAGCAGTGTGGGTGGACGGAGAAGTGTGTTTTTTGGTTTGGTCTGCTTTCTGGTATTCTTTAAGTACTTTCCCTCGTCTCCTTATGTTCCGTGGCAAAGACGAACGACGACAAACGAGCAAATGGAGAAAACGACTCCGGAAATTACCACAGAGTCGCTCCCTTTTCAATCTGGACTCTATGGCTCCTCGTTTACTTCGGCTTGGCTTCCTTTGACTTGTCTTTATATAGTAGCTGAGCCACAGAGCTTATAAGAGCTTAGTGGAATTTCGTCGGGCTTAGACTAAATAGAAATGCCTCTACTCAATATATAGCCAGTAGGTACTTAGGTTAGACATGGCCTTTTCCTATGCTCTACTTATTGTGCAATTGAAGTGCTGGCTTGATCTACTGTCTTTCTTCCGTTCGAATCCAACTTATGTGCATATATTTGCAATATCCCACCAGCTACTCGCTATAAATAGATAACACACTCCGCAAAGGAATGTATGTATTACATATGAACTAGGAATTTGTGTAATGTGCGTACATGAACGCGTACTTGCCAAACAAGGCATTTAAGGTACCTGTACATCATACACTATTGTCCGATTAATTTTATTAGTCCTTACATATATACTGGGACACACAACCCATAAATAGACTCCTCCAAGAAGATAGAACAGTATTTTGTATAAGAATGTTACTCTTGGGTGTGGATTTCAGTAGAAAAATCTGTGCCCTGATTTTGGAGTACTGAGTACTCCCTTGACATCTGACAGTCGAGACGATTGAATTGCTAAAGGAAATTCAGGTTTATTGTGCTGATTGGCAGGTTCAGGAAACGAATTACCTTTACATAGTTCTAAATTGCGTACTCCAACAAAGATGGTTTTCGACAGTAGCACATTATCTATAACTTTTTCTGTCCTTAGAGAAATCAATGAGGAGTAACTTAAGAACACTCTGCATAAGTTTTAACGTAGATTGTTAATACGACAAAATATAACAATCCCATTGACTAAAAGTAAAAGAAATACAAGCCGAGCCCACAGAAAAGTAGCAACTTCTTGGTAGCGACATGTCAAACGAACATTAAATTATTAGTATAAAGGAAATAAATAGCAACGAACATATCAAAATGAATCAAATCTACTATTACCAGATACTTGAGAGGAGAAAGCTGAAAGAAGGGGAGACTCTCAAATCTTATCTGTAGGCAATGCACAATACACGGGCAATACATTTCTATGTATCAAGCTAATAGCATTACGTGCATTGTGTATCTTCTATAAGATAAATTTTTCTACATAGGTAGTTTACTTATGATGTACTATCTATCCACAGAAAAAGAAAGCATGACGACAATTGACAGTGACACGGACTGCAATCACGAACGTTCTCACCGATTTGTGTTCGTGTCACGAGCTGAAATATTTTTGACAGGAAGTCTAGTCGAGTCGCTTATCTTCATCATTTCGCATCGTCTCTTCACTACAACTTACTAAATCCACATCCAATGTATCTTTATTCTAACACACACAACGATAGATAGATAGTGCGCTCATGCTACATTCCTTCGATTTGTCTATCTAGATTTGAACTGAAGAAATACACCCAAACCTAGCTCAGAATGAAAATATACCAGAATTTTATTTCTTAAATCTATAGCTCATATCCCTAGCTATATTCCAGATTTTTTTTACCTTTTATAAATGATTAGAAATACTACCTATATGTTGAAAAAGTACACAAACTTTTTATGATATTGATAACGATTTACAATACAATTGTAAATTGCTAACACGCAATGTGTTTGGGTAGGGAAATCTCCCTGTGATGAGATAAAGCGTTTTGGATAAGAGGGCACATGTACTGGGTAGCGTATTCGAAAGCCCTCAGAAAGTACTAGGGGACTTGCAAGCTCTTTTTCCAATTTAAAATTGCAAATAGGGAAAAAATTCTCTTTTGGCAACTCAATGTAAATTCCTACTCAATTTTTTCATTTTCAAAAAATGATTTTGTGCAGCTAAAATCGCTTTTTCAAAAATCTGCCCATCAGCTAGACAGAAACATTTATACTACTTTCGGAATATAATAGTCTCAAAACTGTAATTTGACCCTATGACCTGTTCTCATTGCAGCCAAAAGTCACCCTTGAGGACTTAACTTTGTAACTTTATGTGTATACGCTGTCATTCTGTCTGTTATCACCCACGTATGCATTATGGTGCAAGGTGGCTGCATAGCAAAGTGAGAGTAATTATATTTAAATAATCCAGTTTCGATCACTTCGCTTCCAATTCCAGCAACTTCAATTATCATAATCTGTAGGCCTTTATTACTAGAATGTGGGTTGAGATTTCAGTGATGACTCTGACAGTGGCGGCATTACAAAGTTGGAGTACTAGGCTACTGTAGAGAGTTCATTATAATTTCCTGCACAAATATTGTATTGAAATATAGTGAGGTCGCATGTAGTCATGTGCAAGTATATTGACAAGAAAATATAAATGAGTATCTGATCATCTGAACCGAGATAAATTGACTTCCGCATTTGCTTTTCCTTGTACGTCCGTATATACTTAGTGTTTGTGTTTGCTGTGCCCATAAGTGGTCGTTGCAGGAATAGAGAGAGCAATATATAAGTTAGAACAAGCACAGCAAACAAAATGACAGATAACCAAGGAAAGCTGAATTGAGGTGAAGTTGATGAAAGATGTTTGAGTGAGATGAAAAGAGAAAGAGATTCACTATGCCGTTCTCTTCACATCAATGGGCTGAGAAGGAAGACGACGAGATGACGGGTAAGCTAAGTCTATACACCGTAATCCCGAGCAAAGCAATTAAACCATTTTGGTTAGCCGTAATGTTTGAAGTTGAAATTGAAAGTGGTGAGAGATATACATACATAGAGCAGTGTGGATTAGATTGGAAAGCTGACAGATTTCATATATTATGCCAACAAAGCTTTGACTGTCAAGTCTATTAAAAACATATAGAGTGTTTCATTAAAGCATACTATTCTAAATAGATAGAGATATGCAGGATAGACAGTCCCCGCATTACACCACGCAGGGCCCTATTTAAGACCATCCCATGCAATATAATGTGTATTTAATTCGAAAATTAACAGTAGTACTTTGCAGTAAGTAGTGCATGTAAATACACCAAGCATTGGGTGTAAGGGAAAAGCACATTTCCAAATACCGAAAGATTAGAAGAGGATGAAAATGGTGTTTACTTTGTGCTACTTATTACCTACCTCGTTGCTTGACACAATAGCAGAATAGCACCATTACACATTTTATTCCCTAAATATACCTACTAGGGATATTAAATGAGTTTGTATTTCGTGTGGACACTAAATATTAAATCTTTAACTATGAAAGCAGAGAAAGTATATAAGTACAAAATGTGTACTAACCTTATAATGTTATAATACAAGTTGCGGTTTGGCCTAAATTGATAACGAAAATTATTTCTTGAATATTTCATTACATCTAGACAGTACCCCGAACATGACATGTAAGATGCAATTTATGTTCCCTTTCTATATTTTGTTATTTATTTAGCATTTACTGCTAAGTGTGGGTTTAGATTGAGATGAGCACGGCAAAAAACGTACTTTTGAGTTGCACTTTAGGAGTAGAAAGTAGTCTCGTGGTACATCAGAAAACGATGTGTAACTATGCTTTCAAAGTCCGTTCTGAAAGTAAGGTGAGTTTTAATCGGAATTTTTAACTATGTAATAGATTTCATTTATACTTTGCTAAAACATAAGAGTGTTGCAACCACCTAGCACGACATTGGTTCCTGATGCCTGGTCAGGATCATTTTTACGTGAAATGTTAAAAAACTAGTACTAGTGACGTAAATCAACAGATAACTAAAATAATTATGGGACTTAATATGTGTACCACAATATTATTTCTACCGTCATAAGGATAAGTTTAGCCAAAGTTGTTAAATTGTGATTTATATTTATTTCTTCCCCAGAACGGCCAAATCACTATATATAGCAACCTTGGAGCTTGGGTTTAGCAAATAATCCTATGAAGCCAGATTATAAATTTGCATTTTGTTTGCACAGCTTTAGTTGAAGAGTATATTGCAGGAGACAAAGACTGATTTGGAGTAGGAATCAGAAAACAATTCTGTTGATTTTAGAATGAATTAGGGACCCGCTTTGTGAAAGCTACCTCTAGCTCTGTTCTGTTTCTGAAAAGCACTACAGGAATGCTTAGTACGGGAGTAGCACGGCTTCTTGTCGTAATGTGAAAGCAAAACACTGGATGGATATCTTATAGAAGAAGAGTAATGTGAAATACGTGGTTCACTGTAGACTGCAGACTGTATGTGGAGCAGAAGAGATGCTCTTGATTCTTGTTCCGATTTCTCGCGTCGCTTTTACTGCATGTTAGCTCCACTACAGCACAACTAATTTATGCATGAGAATTGAGTGGAACTATAAGTAAAGAACTGAGCAGACAGACAGCAAAAGAATGGAATACGCACAGCAAAATAATATTGCTGCTCTATTTTGTTCTAAAATGTTGAAACTGAAACTTCCTTGCGTGAATTCAGATCGAAATGCTGGAACACAAGGTATTTTTCACTTTACAGTTAATTTACGACCAAGCCTAACAGATCATCTATTTAATTTTCAGGACAATAATATTGCTCTATTGTAACCCTGTGTTATTCAGGTCTAGAGACGAGAACGTTTTGATGACATTCCCGGTTTAATGAAATATTTACGCTTTCCACGATCTGCTGAAATAATTTAACTTTTGTTCACATCACTTTGAAGTTTATCTGTTTCTGTTTTATGATTTACGTCAAAAGAAACAATAATATTATTTCCCCTTGTAAATATTACTCAAGTATATGCAACGGAGGAAGGTAAATGTAAATAATTTTACGGCCAGACTAAACGGCCCCATCCGCCCCACTAGCCCCAGCCGCCCCACCCTGTCAGTTTAGGTTAGATTATGAAAAATTAGGTTAGGTTTTTCGGGGTGGGGCGGGTGGTGCGGATGGGGCCTTTTAGTCTGACCGATTCCATCCGCCCCACTAGCCCCAGCCGCCCCACCCTGTCAGTTTAGGTTAGATTATGAAAAATTAGGTTAGGTTTTTCGGGGTGGGGCGGGTGGTGCGGCTGGGGCGGATGGGGCCTTTTAGTCTGACCGATAATTTTATTGTCATCAATCTCTAAAATATTCTTCAGACTGACCTGCCGGCATGCTTCTATTTACTTTTCCAAAAGAGTTGTCTGTGTCTGTGATTTGTAAGACTGTAAAGGAATTCCAAATGTAAATTGCATTTTAATTTTGAAATTAAATAACATTGGAGAAACACTGACGAACCCTGAAGAAATCAATAGTGTCATCATAATATTAAAACTACATGCTCCTATTTACTAATCATATTATTTTATATTGTAGTAAATAAGTAGATATTAGCTTTAGGCCTTTTTTGGAAAGCAATCTATGATGCAAGAGACGGATATGCGAATGAATCTAGCAAATACAACGGCACAACAAGCAATGCAAGATCGATTTCGTTCAATTAATCTCACGAAGGGATGAAAGTTGCATTCCCTTCCAATCCAAACAGCTGAAACTAAGTAAATACATAGCAAGAGCACAAATGGTTTGCTAAAGTCTTAGTAAGAGAGATATACTTTCCTAACTTTTCCCATATACCACTAAAACTAGTGCTGGAATTAGATATCTAATTCTATGCATAAGTACGTTCGGTATGTGCTATCTTGTAGAATAGTGTTTTACTATTTACAGGGAAAGAGGAAATGAAAAGGGTATATTAACAATTAGTGTATATCAGTACATTTTATCGTCGCGTCACTATAGTCGAGTTAGATTAGGTAGGCATTCTAGTTGACTACGTATGAACTTAGGCGAAAGTAAATTTATTCCGAGAGTTCAGCTCACGAAGGCGAAATAATTAAAGGAGTGAGGAAAGCAAACTGTAGATTCGTTCGAGTCAACTGAGCTATATTGTAGACTTTGTCTTCAGTTTGGAGTCAATCACATGGAAAGATAATTTTCACTTGAACTTTCTCTACTAGACTGCACTTTCACCACACCAAGCCAGACGGGGCTAGGCTGCACCTACTCACACTGCTCATCGTGCCTGCTTTATTTTATTACAGTCTACTTGCCATATATTAACCTCTACACAGAGCCTGTCGTCCAGATATGTATGCAAATGGTAAGGGTTACATAAAATGTATTTATAAAGAGGATGTCTGGATCTGGATTCTGCTATGTAGCACGGCTTTCCTGCTCTATCTACTCAATGCAAATCAAATCAGTGTCTATTATGACTTGGTAAAGGTAAATTTCCATCAATTTCCATTAATTTCTAACAATAGATACAAAGAAGGGTCCCACGTCCCAGTCTGAATTTTTTGAGTAATACTATGATTACATACATTATACGATATTGTCTAGAGACTTTATGTTATTCAACTAAGATAGAGAAGAAGACGAGACGAGATTCATCTTTTCCTAAGCCAAGAAAGGGGACAAAAGGCAGTGTGCATAGGTACTGTGTACGGGATGCAATGGCAGTCTATTAATTGAAGAAATGAAAGGTAACTGAATGTAATCGTAATGCTAGTCGTCTATTATAGAAAGGAGTAAAGACTCGTTTCAACACGTACACAGTGGACTTCTATGCTCAGAACTGACTGAGATAGAGATCAACTTTAACAATGTGAACGTTAGTAACACATAAAGGAAAGCAAGTCTACTTAACTTGACTTAAGCCTCACAATTAGAATGAGTATGAGCTAATCTCATAAAGAAGCACGAGAAATCACCAGAGCATTCTGGCTGAAAATCCGATTCTCCTTTCACTCTTCTATTGAAAAATCCAATCATCTCCGTTTGTGAAGAAGAAGAAGAGAGAATAGAATAGTATCTCTCCTTTAGCTCTAGCCTACCAGGTTTTGACCAAAAAGTCAGATCTATTCGTATTTTCATACTTATTCTTCACATTCATCTTTCTCAATAGCATTTCTTAGAATTTCTTCCTGTCTCCACTAACACTGCAGTGCAATGCAACTGCAGGCAACCAGAAGGACAGAGATTATATAAGTATATAGCATATATAGCATACACCAGCTAGTATATAAGTATATCTGGTATCTACCCTGTCCCTGGTAGTAGATATGAAAAGGAAATGCCCGTCTAATTGAAAGCGACTTTCTCAAATCCGGGTTTTCCTAGTCTTGGCTTTACTTTAATATATATGTACTGCACTTTATATAGTGTGGGAATAGACGTGATAGCTAAGTCATGGAGAATGAGTTTATAACGCAGGGGACACTATCCCTTTACTAAATTCCATTTCATTCGTCTTCTCTTGATTTTAAGTCCTTTATAATAAAAGAATGTTACTTACGGCAGCGACAAATACTCTGGTAATAGAAAAGACAATTTAGTTCCAGTGCAATAGGATCTGCTTTTGGTCAATCTTAAAAAACCAAGCCAGCCAACCTGTGACCTAACCCAATGCATTGCCACGGACATGTCAAAAAAGAAAGCCGCAGTCTTTCTCCCTTCACTTTACTACACAACTACAGACCTTGGATGTACGAAATCTCATAAGCTCTTGACAAGATCAAAGTCAATCCACTTCAAACCTCCGAGAGACTCTTGAAGAAACTATATTTCACCTTTTCTTCCTTCCAAAAACCTACTCGAATTTCTAATACTTATTTACTTGTTAAACAATTCCCGAATTCGGCGGTAGGTTTCTTATAGTTAGTTAACCCTAATGTTCACCGTCATTTATTGGCTTTCCTGACAAAATAAATCAGTCATATTCACAACATTTTTACGTTCCATCCTTCATTAAAGCAACTTAACTCCAAAATTTTAAACAAGCCAATGCCCAAATCCAGCAGAGTACACCTACTATAGGGATACTTACAGCAAAAGCTAACCATACAAGAACTTTGCTTAATTTTACTATGCAATAAATATACTACTGTTGCGACCAATCACATAGTGCAATGCAATGCTCATGTTCCAACTTTCAGCTTTCTTTTATATTGTTATAGTATTGCACACATAACTGATATAATATCGTGATATATCTAGCCAAGAGCTTTGGGTGTCTGAAACGCTTCAGGTTCCATTGGCACTTCATTCGTCACATAATTACAAGTGAAAACGATTAAACACATGTTATTGATGCATTTGATGCATCATGCAATATAGATAAAGAATAAAAATGGGTGCCTAATTTTGACCATTTCTTTTGTTGTTTTCAGCAAACATAATTTTATAATCTTTTGTAGTTGTAATTTTTTTTATTTTGTGCAAAATTCTAAATTCTATTATCATGAAAATGAATATAATCGTTAGAAATCCATTCATGGTATTTCTCTGGGGAAATGTTAATGCCCTTAATTGTAAAAACAGATTTTCGTTCTTCTAACAGCATATTATTAATCATATCTTTATCTATACTTAAAGGAAATATAAAGCTTTATATGCTTAACTATGTCCTGATATTGTCTTGTAAAGCTAAATGGCTGAAATTGTAGAAAACTAATGTTTCTAGTTTCCGAACAAGTGTTAGTGTTGATTAAATTACATTATCTAAGCAATTTGCATAAAGTTACAAGTTTCAAGTTTAAATGAGTATAACTACCAAAAGAAAAATATTCTATTGAGGCAAACTGCATGTAATACTGTTAGATCCGTCGTACGGGTACTAACAAAAGTTTCTGAAGTTCCTGAAAACAGAAAAGGAAAGAGGCAAATCCGGGTAGAACAAAAAAGGACGTGAAATATAACCTTTAACACATTTGGTTAAAGTGACACTTTTATGTACACCAAACGGGCCGGGCTGGTCTCTTCTGTCCTGTGTCATGTCACGATATTGCATTGCTAACTAGAAGAAAAGAGGAAGGGAAATCGTTTTCGAGTCCAAAAATAGCGTTTCAGCAGAAGCCACAGTGAACTGAGCCGAAGTCAGAATCCTGTGACATACTAACAATAAACTATTTGTACCCATTCGTTTACTTTCCTTCGACCATAGAATTTTTTCACCCTTGCAGAAATTTATTTGTATTTCCATAGTGGATTTCAATCTTTTCACTCCTGCTAGTTCTTTACTGCTATCTTCTCTATGATATGCTTTTCTATTGTCGCCTCGGAACGTTAAACTTCTGTCTGTACTGTTAGTTAACCAAAGCAACTTTAAGTTACATATGTACGCAACTTTTCCCTAGACATAAAGTGATCTATATATACCTCACAAAGCTGTCACCCGAGGAAACTTATATAGTCATAGACAATAGAAGAAATTGTCTAGTTGGGTACTTTAGAGTTTGAGATTAGCAAACATTCTATGTAGTTAGTTTTACTCACTTTCGCCCATTCTTGGAGACATTCAACATACTTTAGTCTACTCTACTACACACCCATCCATACATACATTAAAGATGAGATCTCGTAATGTAACGTAATGTGCGTGCCTACATAATGGACTGCTTACTTTATATTTGTTACATTTCCTTACAGTCGAATAACTACGGCTGACAATGAGCTAAGTTGGCTTTTATGCATATCCGGAGTTCAAACTGTCACATACGCACAAAGCATGAATTTCGCGAAAAAACAACTCTGAGGGCAATATACTATTATTACAGCTATAGTTTTAGAACTAGGTAATATAATATTCCGCATTCTCAATTCCAGACTTTTCTCCTACTTACTACTTACTTACAGGCCAGACAGACAATAACAATAAAAAGTCAACCTCGAGAGTAAGTTATATATTTAAGAGCTATAATGGAGAACTACTTTTTCCAGTAGGTACTTATGCATATTTATTCGTTCATGGAAAGCATAAATAAACCACACTTAATGTAGCAACATTTGCAATCGTGTCGGTGATAGAAAAACATGCCCAAAGAGCCCTAAGTACTAAAATATATCTTACATTTTTAACTGCTACATTGGATAATGCCCAGTCCTTCTATATTTGTCAGAGCAGCACATTTTCCTTCAGCAGTGCGAATATTCTATTACATCATCTGAAAAAAAACTGTTGATACGAGATTTCACAATACTCACCATAATACAGCTGTAATAGTGTCTTCTGCTTCTGGCACCCAGCCCCAAGTTGATTCCTTTGTTTTCCTCAAAGTACATCATCCTCTTTATAGCACAGCTTTAGTAATGTAGTTTGTCTTTATTTCACATTTCTTTGTTTTTACATCTCCAGCGGTAATAAAGTCGGCAGATTTTCTCCTCTGACTCTTGCTAAGAAATTAAGATGTTATGAGATAAACCCTGAATTGGAATCACCCTAATAAATCTTGCCCATTCCGAAATCATTTTCTCACTTTTGGGCCAGCTCGGCTATAGACTGCTACATCTACTGACTATATACAAGACTGATAGATATAAATATCTGCAGAACAAAGAATTGTTTTGTTTTACTACACCAAGGAAGAAAATGAAGGAGACAAATTTTATATTTCCCGCGAGAGTGATAACTGTTGATTTACATTCAGTGATTTATTTGCGCTAATAATATTTGAATGGGTAGAAACTATCGATGCGGGTTTACTAATTACCGTATCAATCTTTGCCCGGAAGTTATTCAAGGTTCATCCAGTCCAGAAGAAGACACTTCAAGATCTTTACTTCAACACTGAAGGTGAAGATAAAATAACAATAGCAAAAAGTGCATCTCCGATTGAGTGATTTGTAGTACTAAGATGTGGAAATTGTGTATTTATGTGTTTCAGTCCAGCCAGTTGAGTTAGGTCCATTATTTACTACTGCCAAGTCTGGTCTGTGATTTATATAGAAGACAAATATTTGAAATACAATAGACGCTATATTTTCTTCATTTCATCGCCTATAACTAACGGTAATCCTTAATAGTATACAAACTCATGAAGTGTACGGAAAACATTAGTCATTGCAAAATATTATATGTACCATGCATGTCTGTTTGTAGTACATGAAATACTCTAATAATACTTTTATGCAGTAGGTACTTTCATTTTTCAGGATCAACTGAAATGCAACGAAGATAAAATAAGCTTGCGGGATACCGTAGACGAAAAATCTTATTGTTCAGCCGAAGACAAGAAAAGACAATCTAAGATGCATGGGTAGAGTAGAGTGGTGGAGGAAAAAAGCAGAAAGGGGGAACGTCCATTCAAATCTGGTGAAGAACTCTTAGGAAGATGCCTTCTTCTTATGGCCGAAGAAGGAGCAAAAAAGAAATATTCTTGTTTGACTTGTCAAGAAAGTCTAGAGCCTAACAAGACTTGTGCTACATTGCATAGTGCAATGCAATTCAGTGGCACTTGTACATATACCTTGTACTGTTGCCTTCCCTGCGTTGCATTCAGCTTTTCAATGGACGAGGCTTTTAAGTTTGACAAATGATAAGTTGATGGCGGTCGTTTGGCATAGCGCCATAGACGGACACCATTTCCGGATTCGTTTCTAGCCGGAAAAACGCTACAGGGGTTCTTCGTTCCGATCTCTGCACAAGTCAAAATAGACTTGCTAACTACCCTACGCATAGTCATAGTATATCGACGACTCAAATCTTTCACAGAATCTATTTCTCCGAAAATATATGCAACTTGCTACAGTACGGTATAAGCTATATTCACTTGTAACAAACTTTGCTTTTCCCTTTATTGCATATTGCATTGTTGCACTTACGGAGTATTACAAAACATCAGATGTTGGTCTTACATTTTCTTAGTGCTGGGTGCATACCAGAAACAGTATTTGTACATTGTACCCTATTATTGCATTCCTTTCACAGCTAACTTAACTGAATGCATTGAAGAAAATTGTCAAATGCACAACTTTCCGCTTTTCCTAAGAGGGAGAGTGAATAACAAATATACCAGATTGACCTTAGTGAAAATACACATTCTAAATGCGTCTGGCGCCTACTTGGACTCACTCCTGTGAAACTTTCCCCATTGCTTTCTTCACTACATAAATTCTGTTTTATGCATAATATGATTTCACTTGCATGAATATCATTTACTCAATGGATTCTACAGAGGACGTACAAACCAAGGCCATTTTCTAATACTACGTTTTCTAAACAATTGTAATCTAAAATAATAAGCCTTGAATAATTCAATAGATGCTATAAGGAAATAAATATTCGATAGGCTTATTTCTGTTTATAATACTTATAGTGCAATACAATCGTGTAGTTTGGCTAATTTTGTACTGTGTACATACTAATAGTAGTGTAGAAAGAAATTACATTGTAATGGTTGACATTGGAAAAGTTTCTCTGTATCTTAATGAATGTAGTATTTACTAGAGTATTGCACAAAAATGTGCTTTACATCATTGCGTGCCATGATGGAACACAATGGATAGAAAATATTTGTGACATTGAATCTAATGAATCCCACGTACTAATGAATCCATACTAAAAATTAAGTAGAGCACGGGCACACTTCAAACAATTTCAAAATATTATGTATGCTTTCACGAATTGATTGCATGATGGTTAGTAATAGTACGGAATTGTGGATGAATTCGCTAAGAATGTGTTGCATTTGTATTGACAATGCATTTGGCTATATGTAATAAAGTCGAAGGTTTATTTGGCATTGTGTGCTAATTGCGAATTGTATTAAACTGCCCGTTGTCTTTTAATGCGAATAAGGAAGCATTAAGACAAGGATAGCAATTTATAAGCTGTTTTAACATTTATAACAGTAATATAGGTCTTTTTAATGAATGCAATGATTTCACGATTAAGTTTTCAAGGAGCAAAAAGTGTTTGTTTTATGAACATAGTGATGGGAATGGAGGGATTTTAGTTTAGTATGTGACATAAAGTGTTTCATGTAACATTCAGCTACCTACAGATACTTATAGTAAGTACATCTTGGTGTACTTTATATAAAAGTTATATTTTACTTACTCCGAATACAAAAATAGTTATCCCTGCGTACTACATTTAGTAGACACAGTACTAAATCCGAGTTAAAGTTTCTTCACGTCATTTCTGTTTCCTTATTGTCTTTTTTAAAGTTTTTTCGGCAGATCAAATCAGAGTGGGTGGTAGTTAGAAGAAGTATGAAAAGGATGTTGTCCGCGTCTTTCGTCTCAGCCATTATTGCTCTTTTATGCATAATGGACGCTGGAGTGCCCATTTACGGCTATCAAGTGGTGAGATATTATCACATTAGTAAAATTTTGCCTCGCCTTTTCTCCATTAGATTTTGCTGTTAACAGCATAACTACTCCTTTTGTTAATTCTTACTCTCCAGTGAATTTTATTACACTATTCGTGTCTTAAGCACGTAAGGTATTCCATTTTAGTCATACCAAAATGTATAACATAATTATTACAAAAACAAAATTATATGCACAGTAGACACTGCATTGCATATACTTGCAGCTAACTATCCGTACTATCAACTATGTGCTTATGCTTAAGTATGTTTACGACAACATAGTATCTGCAATCTCTCCATTATTATAGCACTCTGCTCAGTATCTCAGTGTGGCTCATGTAAAATTTTAGGTGGTAATTTGTAGTGCATTTAAACATAATTTTCTATTCATAAACGTGATTCATGGGCTACTTATCTCAACTCTAACTTTTGTTATTAAACAGGCAATGGGATGTGAATTAGTACATCATTGTCACTCACTTAAGTCATCATAAACGTAACAATAGACCTAATGTAAACCATGACGCAAACTATTTTTTGCCTTACTTTGGTGAACCATTATTCAAGGGATTCATTGTTTTCATTGTCATAAATAAATGACGCTAGTTACATTGCAATCTGCACGACTTCTAGAAAGTATATCATAAATCGCACATTGTAAATATATAATATATTATTATAGTCCTTGAATACGCACAATTGACATTGCAAATAGAATGTCAGTTAAACCATCAAAAATATGAAACTGTTTGCATATTGTATTGCAATATTTTTAGAGAAATTCATCAAGGAAACAAATTAAGATATTTGATGACACCTTTGTGATTAGAAAGCTTTGTTATTGATATTTGGACGGATTACTTTAACATTATAGCACTAATCTTTATTACTTTTAGATATTATTGTAGCATAGAAATGGAAACATGATTTATTCCCTAGAGGAGGGTTACAAAAAAGACAAAGGACACAATTTACAATAATTCGATACGATGAGGTCTAGGTCTAACGTCAATTTGAGTGATTTAATATGCATTTTATGTATTCTATATTCTATTATTGTAGATTCTAGATCCAGTTAAATTCACAGAAATGGAATTGGCAGGGGAAAATTATGACATTCACATTCGGAACTCAAATAAAAGTAATGTCAATATAAAATTCAGAATTTTAAAACTTTCCATTCGATATAGTAATATTAGGGTTTGTGATATAGTATGGAAATGGGAAATAAATGTTTATTCATATGTGACGATTTGAATAAGTAGTTTAATAGAATTGACATTTTTTCGTTGCAGGATTTTCGTTGATAAAAGCTGCACAGATTTACGATACCAAGGGTTCTAACCAAAGTCCTAGCTTCGCCGGCTTCGACCCAATTTTTAAATTGCGAAAAAGGCGAAATCCATCTCCATTAGCACTTCCTTTAGCTTTTGCATCTCCTAATGCGTTTGCTGAACCAGGACCAGCGCCTTTGCCTTTATTGAAAAAATATGGATATTTAAGCTCCCCGGGAGGGTATAGTTTCATAGGACCAGATGAAGGTGTCCGTCAAGCTGGATCTGTACAGAGCTCTGAAGCTTAGTCTTACAATCAGTGATTTGCTTTGAAGTGAGCTGACAAATGAATGAAGTCTCAAGAGAAACAAACGGAAACGACAGAACATTAATTTTAAATAGAAATTGTCCTATATCATATTTCTTAGTTATTTCAGTGGTAACTTTGATATTTTAACAACTACTTATACTGTAGGCCTTTTCCAGTTATTTTGGTTAAGTCATAAAACCAAGCAGACGGATATTTACCTCCTTCACATAACTTTTATTTTATCCGTATCGGTTGTGGTATACTAGATAGTTAAGAAACAGAAAGAATTTCTTTGTGTGATAAATGTTTAAGACATCAACATGTAGTTCGGATGATTAGATAGGATACTTTGGTGTTGAGTTGAAAAATGTTGAAATAAATCTCTCCTCTTTATTTCTTCTTTGTATTCTGTACTGTACACATACGCTAAGAGTATTTTCGGTTTGTG
Source organism: Tomocerus maximus (assembly GCA_019776445.1). Lineage (NCBI taxonomy): Eukaryota > Metazoa > Arthropoda > Collembola > Entomobryomorpha > Tomoceridae > Tomocerus > Tomocerus maximus. Next base: position 5,869 of record JABASH010000325.1, on the reverse strand, counting down.
TAAATATATTTTTATATATACTATAACTTCCTGTGGTATACGATGTTTTTTTCTTTGAATACATGTACGTGTATTGCTTAATTCTTGAACTGATTTAATATACATGCATGTCTATAGTGTTGGATATAGCCTGAACCACCATATCGACTAACGACAGGAAACTTCCCTCGTTCATCTTTTCGGGCATCAGTTCCAGTATGAATGTAGAATGCGTACACACATTGGAATGAGTCGTAAAGGAAAACTTTTTAGACTGCACGTCTTTATTTACAGTCTGGTATTAACTTGCGTTAGCATATAGCTGTAGAAACTCACTACATTAGGTTTACAGATGAGCGTTATGGGTATTGTTGTGATTAATGATGTGCGGAGAAGGGAAACAAAAATTCCAAACAGTGGTGACGGGTCACTTCCGGGTCAACTCGGCTCTCGTCGTAATCTCTGCCTCTAAAGAAAATGAGTCTGTTCATTAATTCTCCTTGGGACTATCTCTTTCGTCATTTTAGCAGAGCTAGCAATTCTGTTTTTTGCGTCTGAGATGAGGGAGGGAGGATCTCGTTACGCAATTTAGAACATTGCCCATCAGCATCTGATTTTAAGCACATGAAGGTATTAATGATTGATGAATTTCTCTAAAAAGAATCCTCAGCGGTAGCAATTTCCAATCGTTAATGTAACAGAACCTGTTATATCTGTCAAAGTTATTTTATTGCTTTTGTTGACAGAATTACCCTCAATTATGCGTTTGTACTTAGAGCAGCTCAAATAATGTATACGAATATATGGAATGTCACATTAAAATATTTCCACTGAATTGATAGGCTTTGCTAACAAAAAAATTACTTTTTATTACCTTGCTGTTGACAAAATAATATCTGAAATAATATCGAAAATCTATAAATGTGAGTTCAAATTGCGCCAAAAAACTGGATAGATTCAACTGAAGATTACCATACAAGTACAGATACAACTGGGACGAAACAAACAAAACAAATATAAGGCAATAAATTCACTGTTGACTTGACTCACCGGCTTAACTTTCCTTAAGACGAGACTCTACACTTGGAAAGTTTTAAATTTTTTCCGCCTGCACACACAAATACTCATCGAAAATCCTTGTCCGCCTTGTCTTCAGAGTGTTAATTTTTTCTCGTTGAATTCACATACAGTAACAGCACAAACTACCTATATAGAATAGAAGAGTTTCTTCGGTGCTTATAGTACAACACTACATTTCCCTCGATTTTCTCATTTTCCCCTTGTCACAATTTTTTCACCAGCTGTCACAGATAGTGACAGTGTTCTTGTTAAGTTAAGATTCCTCGTAAAGATAGGAAGACGCAACTGGTGTGGTACGGTGTCTGTAAAATTCGCTCCTTTCCTTGCTCGTACTAATTACAAATGGAATTTTCTGCCTTAACTATATAATACCTCTGCCATGCCCAGTATAGTGGAAGTAGTGTTGAAAAGTTTTTTAAACTGAAATCCAAACCGATACTTACCAAATAAGTAGGATCGTCGTTATAAATTAGTCTCATATCATAATGTAAAACGTGAAGTGCATTCGTAAGCTAACCGAACATTCCCAGTCTGTGCTGTTTGCTTTAAAAAGTATTCCTCTGTGTTTACGTCCTTTGGCCTGGGAAGACAAGAGCAAGCCTTCCAACGACAAGACAAGTTTAGAGACAAAAGCAGAAAGAATAATTGTGCAGAGATTTTATTGCTTTACAACCAGTCAGTTTTCTTCTCTTCCGAACGCCTTCTCTGTTAGTTAAACAATAACAATCTGTTCTCTCTTACCATGCCACATCTTCCTACAACTACATTGAGGTTTCTTCTAAATAACACAAATCTCCGGAGAATTATTACGAAAAACTTCCAATTGCAATACCAGAGAGCGAAAAATTAAATCCGTACGAATGCCTACCATTCCTAAGATATTAATTCGCACTTCCTCCACTTAGTTTTTCATAGTATTATTTTTCGTAGTACTTAATGTACTAAAAGTAAGAATGCTATTGTGTTGACCGAGTGTGGACAACTACGTATTAATGTTGTTGGCTGTTTCTTTGCACTTTTGCAGCTCTGAATTTGTAATGATGTGATTCTTGGGTTGTCAACTAAAACAGAATTAAATACATGTCAATTTACTGTACATCTTAATGGTAATCTCATTCCTTCAACTAATGTCATTCTGCAGAGCAAACAAATATTTCTTGCTAATACATATCATCCGATAGTATTTATTGAATACTTAGTAGTCCCTACCCTTCTACTATTTTATGATTAGCACCTACCTACTAAAATTTTACACAAAGGGATGCAATTTTTTCAGTGGTCAAAATTAATTAATATTATTAAATAACTTGATAGATTAGTTGAAGGCTTGAAGGTAGTATCATTATGGATATTTTCATCAGAATATCATAATTAATTTCTTTCGGTCCAATAATCGCCAATTTGTGTGCTTACCTGCTCATACTTCGTTTAAAACACATCATCATCAAAACACTAAAGCGAGTTAAATTATTTATTCGTGAGACTAAATTATAACTGGGGTGCAATAAAATCTTCTAGCTTTTGTTACGTAATCGATACTGTTTTTTCTTTCGTGTTGGTCCTCCTTCGGTTTCGACTTTTATGAGAAAACACATAGCAGTAGTGCACCCCAAGAAGTAAATACAACATTGTTAAGCCCTGCAGTTACTTTTATCAAGTTTTTCCATTTCCCGAAAGGTCATTCTTCCTTCCGCCGTCTCTTTTCATTGAATATGGTGCAGTGGTCAAACGAAATATAATACACCAGACATTTAGACAAGACCAGGCATCACGTAGTACGTATTAGAACTTAATACTCACATCCCAGACTACAGTAGCAAAGCAACTCTGTATTGAGGGTGTTTAAAGGGAAACTTCTGGCTTGGTACGGTGTGTTTTGGTCTTGATACTTTTGAACTTGGCCTTCCCCTGCACTCATTCTCTGTGCACTCTCTCTTAAGCTATGACTTCACACCGGTTATATGGTATAGAACTGGACCCGATTCCACATTTTATGTTACAGACATTTACTGAATCGGCTTTCACCCGACTGCTTTGAGTTAAATTACGCTTTTAGGATCCGGCATCCGAACCAACACACTCTACATCACATGCTAGGTCCATGAGGCATTACATTATATATAAAGTATCTACTTATGCTATGCTGCCAATATAGAAAGCCACCCACCCCGAATATATCTGCACTTACATGCTCTTTCCAACTTCATTTTAATGCACGTTGTATTGCATGTATGCAACGTTTTCTTTGACCCACCGCGAACAAACCCAACTGGACAGTTAGAAGGGTTTTTTATGTCAACCAGTACAAATGGTCTGCCCGCCCTTCTCTTTTGTCCGGTCGTCAATGCTACTTTCCCGTAAGTATGGGGAAAGTAATGGAAAGCTTTAAGTGAAAGCTAAGTGGAAAATTTCATTTCTACAAATATTCTTCTGTCCATGCACTTTATCTAGTCAAGTCAACAGTCCAAAAGAGTACAAAACATATTATTAAATTTTTCCCAAGTAATTGATTGTTCGGGAAGCACAAAACTTTTTAGTACTCCATTAACTATCGAAATAGGCTATTTATTGACAGTCCATTGAGATTTGAAAATTTCCAGCTTTTGAGATAGACAATCATTAAATGCAAGCTACACATTACACCACGACTAATCTGTGATATGTTATCTGTATCCAGGATAAAGTTTTAGTTAGGATTGTTTCTTTTTAAGTGTGCGCTTCGTTTAGTACTTTCCGTGCAGGAAAGTATGGAGCCAATGTATTTTTGGCTTTCTCTCAACGAACGAAGTGCAAAAGGGGGAAAATGACATGAGCATCCACTTGACTAGATAATATTTCAAAGTCAACGGCCGATTTGTCAGTAGGACATGGAGAGTAGCATTTTTATGAATATTTGATTGCACGCTAGACTAGAATGCTGAAAATGTCAACTGAACCAATCCAATTTACAATCTAACTCTTTACTACTTTGAACAGATACATATTTCTGTTACATCTAAGTTGTATGCATGTACATACATAATCTACACCCACTCACTTGAACTTCACGTCAGAAGTGCGGCCAACTGGATTCTGTGCTATAAAATGGATTTTACTTGTAAAAAGCACTATAACTACGATTACACTGTAGAATATGACGTAGTAATATTGAAGTGTGTAAGTGTGGAAAGTGGAGTAAAATAAGCTATCTGTTCACTCAATCTGTAATAGACATGTGTATAAAATACGTAAGCAAAATAGGTAATATTTTCACTGGCCTTTCACGAAATTCGTTTCGTTTCACTTCCGCCACCGAAATCTAAAGCTAAAGAGAAGCTGAATGCAAAAACTTTCCCAATTCTCATCGAATTTTCGTAAAAAGCTTTAGGCCATTTCATGGGAAAGTTGAACTTGTTCTCCTCTGGTTCAGATCCAGACTCTCTGCTAATGCAGTGAAGTGAACATGGTACGTGTGGTTATGTTTTGGATGGACTAACACTCAGACTGATGTGATCGTAAGCGTAGCTCACCCATATTCAGTTTACTACAAGTTAGAATCTTCCGTGAAGTTCTTGCTATGCATTTACATTATTATAAGCATGGGCAAGTCATGCTGGACTCGCGTGCTCTCACTCCTTCGGTTAGGCGAGAACGAATTGCTCGTTTCACTCCATTCGATAATATAATGTAGTAAGTTAAGGATAGAGCTGCGAGCGTTATGTTATGACCAGACCTAAATCTAAAAACTGACAAGCATGTACGAGGGATATTGCCTACAACAGGAACTCTTTTATATATTGACGGACTCACATAGCATAGAAGTATCTCAAACCACGATGGATTTCCACTACACGAACCAACTATTCAAGTCAAAGTTAAGTCGAGTCAAGTGAATTGAAACGGGTGGCCAGGCAGACCGGGATTCAACTAAAACTCCGTACTACATGTATTACAATATTATTATGGCTTAGCTTCCAGTTAACTTCAGTTAGACTGACAGCAGAGTAAAACTATGACAAAGTTTCATTCTATCCATTATACAATGAGGAATAGGCACGTAATATAGACGCATGTATCTAATGGCACAGTCGACGACTATGACTTCCGATAGAGCCACAGCACTTTCAAGAATGAGTCTTTACAGTAGAATAGGAAACCAAAACAGATTCTCGGATCCACGATTCGCGAAACGGAAGTCAGAGAGGCACATGCAGTATGTCTTTGTACCATTTATAATAGCTATACATAATATAATGTGTGCGTAATGTCATTTTCAACGCACCAGAAAGAAATGGCAAGTACTGGCTGGAAACCGAGCTAATGCCCTAACGGATGAATGGTTTCGAATTCGCTATATAGACGTACCTGTAGAAGGATTTGTGATACTAAACTGCGGGTAATAAAGCAAAGTGCAGATTCATACCCAAGTATCTGAACTGAAATTAAATTTCACCAAGTTTAATCGCATCATGCGTAAAACCAACTTCGGTATAGTATGCACCTATACTCCACTTATTGCACAGTTTTGACCATTTTCATATATTGTAAAGTACTAATAACAAATAGGTTTTCATCCATGAGGTTTACGTTTATTGTTGGTGATTTTGGCCCTGTATCTATAACATACAATGGTAAATCCATAGCAAATGTAAAATGTGTACTTTTAGAGCGAATTTGATGTGGTTTGTTTTGTTGTTAGATTAAATAAGTTGGGTTGGATTCTGCCATTGTAGGACGCAAAAGTTAGAGTCCCATGACGGCAACAATTTTGCACCACGTTTTGGCACTTAGAAAAAATATCCTTGACGGCAACAATTTTTCGGACTCTGAG
>JABASH010000324.1:0-44340 GCA_019776445.1 Tomocerus maximus | reverse complement strand
TTAGGTACCACTTACATGGGAATTATTATTGCCTATCTCCAGTTAGTAATGTGTATCTTTTCTCCTAGACTGACTTACCTATCGTAATATTTAGCTGTAGCTATTTTGCTTTCTTAGAGGCTTGGCAAATGGAACAATAACTATATAACAAGAAGTACATCTGTGAATAGGTTCTGAGTTCTCTGACGCAATGAAAGTAGAATTTCATTCACGATGCATCTTAGTAGGTTAACTGGATCCACTAAACATAATTCCTCTTGATTGGTTTGGTTTACGTTGGAAGTGACAAGAAGAATGCTCAGGTTGTGTGAAACAATTAATTACTACGAAGCACAGTCATTAAACGAGTGATTGGTAGTTTGCTTAGCTATTTAGTAAAATTTGTTTTATCTTTTGTGTCTCTACAACAGTTCCTTCGATTCCTATCTGCTGTATACTCAACTTTTTGTACATGTCTCAGTAGTATTTTCCAAGCGGAAACTACAGAATTATTATAATGTCATGCTGAATTTGGTTGGTATAAGATTATGAACAGAAACTGGTAGTGATAGTCAATAAATACAAACATTACATAATGTGATAAATATGTCATCATCTGCTGCCTATACTTTTGATCAATTTCAATAATTGGCGAGTCTCATTGAAACCAATCCCAACTCTCAACTTCGTTAACACAGTATTAAGTTGGAAATATTGAAATTTTATGAAATCAATACAATGTTAATTGCGCGTCAGACTTCATTTAAGTACTAGATTTTATTTATGTCACGTACAACTTAACAGGTCATATTTGTTTCATTGCTGTATGCATTATTACCGAATACCAATTAATGAATGAGAAAATAATTCGGACCTTCATTTATACGTACATATTTAATAAACTATATTTTAAACCGAAATGTGGTAATGTTAGAGTGACCAAGTTCAGAACAGTAAATATCTGTATTTTCAAGATAGTATCTTCTTAATTTATAAAAGTCTTTATGGAGACAGCGTAAAATAAGTGAGAAAAGGTATACAGTCGTGTTAGAACCATACAGACAGTTCTTTTATCTTTCTTGTCATTTTGGATAGCATTACAGTGATGTACTTTATTTATACAAAGTATGTGCCCAAGAAATAAAGTTGGCTTACAGATACATTTTACATAGGGGATATAGTAAGCACTTTCTTTGTGTTACAGGAAAGTCAGAGAAGAGTCTGTATCTGTTGCAGCTGTTATGTATGTTATTCTCACTCTATCACTCACCCGCTTTCATCCCATTTGTATTCGGCATTTGGACGCACTCTACACACGATGTCGATAATATGGCTGTATACAAATATTAAGCGTCTCTATAGATCCGTACTACTTACTTGAAGAAAGGTTAAGGCTAAGCCTTAGTAAGTTCTACTACAATGTCGGTGAGAGTGGCTTTTATAGTTACTTACTACGTTTACGTACAATCAGTCTCTCTCCCTTCTTTCCTCTGTGAACTGTGATGGATGATTTCACTTTTAACACCTCCTCAACCCCATCTAAAAATAAATTGAAAGTTGCATTGCTTCAAGACTGCTGTTCAGAGTGTTCAGACACCTATTCCCTTCTCTACTCTATTCTACTCCAAATTTCTGTCCTAAAGTATCTCATTATTATACCAAACAAACTCTAGACTTTTGCATTTCAATTTAATGTTACAATCTCAGAAAGGTGTGCCTATCATATAAGACACCAGATATCGTTATACAATAATACAATGACTAATGTATTCATGATGTTCAGAAAGAACAAGCATCTTAACTTTACTTACTGAATGCAAATAATTTTTATGGAAACACTAAAGAATAGGCGTCAATAATAATATTACTATATGCCGGATTATTACTATACTACTGGTAATTGTAGATCCATGTCCACTACTCTAGAATTAAGAAATCTTGTACATCTCCAATTTGAAGATTTTGCAAATAAAAGTTTCAATGCAATATTTCAATATGCCCAGAAGTGCACATCTCTTGAAATATTACGGCTACAGATTATATGGCGAAACTAAACTTAGATGGGTTTAAGCATTCATGCATGTTTACAGCGATATAATGCAGTATAAAATAAGAGGAAGATGTTTTAGACTACCTGCATATATTATGCATACAAATGCTTCAAATAGTCTAGGGAATTTGTGTAAAGATTTCTTTCAATGGAAAAGTCACACTGAGTGTTAAATTTTTAGCAGCAACCTTTTCGATTCGGTTCTCTACGTATTACATGTTATGTCTATATGTACCTATAGTAGATACATGTCGTTTTTAGCTAGGTAGGTATAAGTTTGTATATCAACGGAAAGGATATAAAGATGGGTAATTCTGTATAGTCTAGGGTAAAGTGTAGAATGTGTTTATGTAGGTAGGTGGTTGTTTCTACACAAAGAAATCTTACGCAATCAAAACGAGTTCTTTTATTTTCCGTTAGATTCGAATGCACGCAATCCAGTCCATTCGTTTGTAGAATTTATGTCCTGTGAAACCTTATTTATTTCTGTCGATGATTGTCATTGGCAATGATTTAGTGCGGAAAGTAATGTAAGAATGCTCAGGGACCGAAATCCAATCTCCTAGATAAGTTAAAGAATTCAACCTTCGACGTGGGAAAGAGAGATTTAAGATTTAATCAAGTGTCTCCATAAGTCCCACAGATTGAGAAAGCAATTCTTCGAGCAAGGCAGGCAGAGAGACAGGTTCCCTGCTTCTGCATTTCCTTTTCACATTATCTCGAGTCGGCGGAAATGGGAAATAATGAATAATGAACATAACAGTTTACTATATCAAGGCATCCACTATTTCTATTAACTCGATCAATGCCCTTACAGTTGTAAATGCTTTAGTTTTACATAATGGACACTATCTTGAAATCCCAGACTATTTATTAGCATTTATAAACCATTTTTATATTGCCAATCCCAAAATAAACTTTGTTAAAGCTTTTATCTAGCAAGTAATTAACCCAAATTTTTGACAATCTAATGGACAATGATTGGTCTGTTTATAGATATTACCTGCTGACTTGAGAAATGGATCGTTGTTTTACTTTGAATTAAATGCAAACTTTCCTGACATCAATGTAATTAGCAAATATCAGTAAATCAATCAACATTGGACAGGAAAACCTATTAGCAGTTATGAAATAGGTTGCACGCGATTTTGCAATAAATTCTACAAATGTCAGATTCTATGAGTAATGTCTTGTGGCTGTAATAACTGGGTAGCTCGCGATATGTTACGTCGCTTCTTGGCTTCCTAATTAATAAAGAAAGAACATTTTGACCTTTAAACCGCCCCATGAGAACGTCCAACTAATGAATGGTACACATTAGGCATGCAATCGACACAAAGCTGCGCAAACTGCATGTGTTCCTGTCGTGAGTCTTTGCAAATTAAATTTCAACGAATTTGCCATGCACATTGCGTGGACAATGACTGGGAGAATTGGTCAAATAGCACTTATGGCACATTTGAGATCGATCTTGAAATTTTCTTTATTTACGTGTGATAGACTTACGTAACAAATAAAGGACGAAGTGCTGGGAAAATGAATAATTGTGTATTTTATATGCACCTTTTGTTAGTTAAAACTTCAACCTTAGATGACGATGATGTAAACTATGACTATAATGATCCTTGTAAAGTTCTTCCGGTACTTGAACAAACATGGACTTTTGAAAGAAGTGTTATGCCGGAAGTATTTTCAGTTCAGAGTCGAAATACAGTCTGTAAAGCAAAAACAAATCCATTACTATTTGGACGTTTCTTTTGAAAGTGAGGCAGCTTAAGTTACTTTAAGGCACAGTTTGCAATGGATTTTATTCATGATTTTCTGAAACGATTGTTTTATACTTTAGGCCTGGAAGTTGGAAAAAGGCCTAAATGTTTTATTAGCATATCTCTGATTGTATTTTTATCTTTAGCATTAGGAATTAACAAACTCCAGTATAACAATGATTCAGAGTATTTGTTTACGGTTGAAAACAGTCAGACCAAAAGTGACCGGGAATTGATTGAAAGATATTTCTCTTTTAGCTCTGCCGACTTCGACCCTTCCAGACTCACCAGACCAGGGAGGTTTGCTAAGTAGGTAACATTTTTTTAAAGCTATTCTTTTTCTATTCATCTTTGTATAACTCGAGTAAATCTATTGTAGACTGATTGTTACACCTAAAGATGAGTACCAGTCAACAAATTCAGCTATGTGGAAAGAAGTTATTGAACTCAATAACATAATGCATAGTGTTTCATGTATCCAAGATGGTTTAAGCTTTAATTACAGCATGATTTGTGCAAAAATTGATGACACATGCTACGAAAACAAAATATTAAATAGCCACGAATTATTTGCCATCGACGGACGTTTGGAAAACAATATCACAGTAGATACTTCTCAATCGAAGGCACTCATGCTACATTATTACATTTCTGTGAAATCCCCTGAGGATGATTTAAGGTAGGGGCACTAATACCTGAAATTGATATTCCAATCCAATGCATACATTTCTTCAAATTCAAAGTGCTAAATATTTATTTACTGAAAAAATTCTCATAGTGTAGGAGAAAATAGCAATTGTATGTCTAATGCATTAGAATTCCAAGCATGAGTTAAATAATGCTAATTTGTACTGCCTGAATGTTTACTAGAGGTAAAGCATGGGAAAACGCCGTGATAAAAGAACTGAACTACAGAGACGAAAAGAAATGGAAAACAATTAAAGTTTCACGTCTTACGTTCCAGAGTTTGACTGAAGAACCGGAAATCAATTCATTATCGGTTTTGCCACATATTTACGTAACTGCTGGCTTCATTATTTTATTCACAATGTTTACATGCAAGAGTAGTGACTGGGTGGACTCTAAATCCTTTGTTGGCTTAATGGGAATTGTCTCTTCTCTTCTTGGGGCATCTGGAGCTTGTGGGCTTCTAGGATTTTTATGTGTTCCGTTTATAGGAATAAACCTGGCAATACCTTTCATCGCAATGGGTTTGTGCTTGCAAATATTGTACCATAATACCCGTAAATATTGAAGACAATGGATAACCTAATGAAAATAATCATTGATAATAGGCATTGGTCTAGATGACACATTTTTGATGCTCTCTTCTTGGCGAAAAACATCAAGACATGACCCGATATGCAACAGACTCGCAGAATGTTATTCTGACTCTGCCGTTTCGATTGTTATTACTACGATTACAGATATTTTATCTTTTTACACTGGAATTTTATCCCCAATCCCTAGCATAAGAATATTTTCAATGTATGCTGGGACTTGTATATTTGGAATTTTCCTTTGTCATGTGTTTTTCTTTGGGGCAATTATTGCTATTAACGGATCATTTGAAGAAATGGTTGTCAATCGAATGCATTCATCAATGGAATCCAAGAAAATTGGTACTTATAGTTGACATAAGTAGTTTTGAACTCATTATGAATGTATTGCATATTTTATTTTGTGTGTGCAGATTCATCAAGCAAAAATCTTCAATTCAAACCTGAAAAAATAAAGGAAGCTTCTAATAAATTATACATTCTAGAAGATATTTTTTGCGAATATTTGTATAAGACACCTGTGAAAATTACAATCATGGTTATTTATCTCATATACTTCACTACATCCATATATGGGTTGAATCAGCTAAAGGAGGGTCTTCTGAGGGACAATCTTGTCAGATACGATTCCTACATGGCAGATTATTTCATTACAGAACGGAAACATTTTTCCAGATTGCCCATTGAAATTCAAGTGAGTCTTGTGGATGTACCTTGTGGATGTATGTGTATGTGTGTGTGATGTATGTGTCTTGTGGATGTAGTATCAGTACCTGTTACGCATAAATGCATCTTTGTTATTTTCTTAGGTGGTCATTACGAATCCAGTGGACTACTACTCTACTTCCACGCAATCTAAAATCGCACATCTTTTAGAGGAACTGACAAGGGATAAGTATTTAGCGGATGAGGTTCAGGAAAATTGGCTGCACTATTTTTCTACATATATGGAACAGAACAAGATGAACATTACGAGTAATTCCGAATTTATTCTGGCGTTGAGAAACCTGTTTTCCCAAAACAATTCACTCCATATTGCAAATGATGTCGTGTTCAACGATGCAAAAACGGAAATTCTGGCTTCGCGTTTTTTGGTGCAATCTAAAGGAATTAGCGATGTCAACACTGAAAAAATCTTGTATAACGACATTCAGAAAGTGTTGGAAAACAACAAGAAGGATTTTCAAGTTGCAGTTTACCATCCAAATTTTGATTTCATTGAACTACACATCATAACATCAGAACAGACAATTAAACTAGTTGGGCTTGCAGCACTAATAGTGGTGCTTGTATCTCTATTAATAATTCCAAGTGTTTTGGGCTCCATTTGCGTAGGTTTATCAGTTATGAGTATCGAACTGGGAATTTTGGGCTTTTGTAGTCTTTTAGGAATTAGGCTCGATTTAATTTGTTTACTTAATTTGATTTTCTGCATTGGGTTTTCCGTTGATTTCTCAGCCCATGTAGCTTATTCTTTTTATTCATGTGCAAACTCAACTCAGGGAAACATTGGTAGGTTGAAGTACACTATTCATTCACTAAGCTTTCCCATTATTCAAGGAGCAACTTCCACTTTAATTGGGGTCGTGTTTTTGATTTTTGTTCCTTCGTACATTTTTCAAAGCTTTTTCAAAATTGTGTGCCTTGTGATGATATTTTCCGTTTTTCACGCCCTTTTTATTGTTCCTATCATGCTATCGGCCATAAAACCTCTGCAGTTATATTCTACGAAACAAATGTACCATATTAACACATAATTATAATTATCTCGTTTATTGCTTTACTGCATCTACAATTGCTGACTGAACATTTTATACTTATAACAATTTCGAATCGTGTCAAATTGTAATAAAATATATTTTACTCGTCTTATACTTACCTATATACATAGCTATTTTCATATCCTACTATAATGGTTAACATACGAATCAATCTGTTTACAAGCAAATTGATCCGTGAAACATTATTGTAGCAATAATCACTACGATAATCAATTATTAGTTTGGCTTAGACAAAAGAGAACTTCCTAGGGGAAGTAATGTATTTAATCATTTAAATAAAGTCAGTAATGACAATAATATTTGTATTGTAGTCTCTTTAGAACAATCCTATCTAACAATCCCATAGACTAATAAAATGACCAAGGACTTCTATTTCTATGAACAATCCATATTACAAATTAGGATTGACTAGTATTAATGATAGTTGAATTAAAAAGTTACAAAATNTTGAATTAAAAAGTTACAAAATATGCTTTATCTAATATTATTAAGTAGCTACAATACACCATCTTTCTATTTGATTGTTGAAATAATTTTGCTAACAGGTACAAGTACTATAGATCGAATTTCCGCCACGTGTTGATTGGAGCCTACAGATAATTACAATGATATTATACTAAAGGCATGTACATAATATTATAATTTATCTTATGAAGTCTTCTTGAAGATCCGATAGAAATAAGTAACAGTGGTGCAAACATGAAATAAATGCATCTGCAGCTAGACAACTTATTGTTAGTTACATGAAACATGAAATATACACTTACAACAAGGTACTTTTTCATTGAAAGAACCCCTCCCAATTTTAATCGCAGTTTGGTATGTCCGAACAAGTTGGTACAGCATCAACCTAAAAACATGTCTGTATAATGTTGAATGATAATAAATCACAATTATATATTAGCGGTTGAAAGTTTACTTGGACTTCTTCGTTGAATGCTCCATGGTGTTAAGAGGTGCACATGTTTAGGTTGAAAGAACACAATAATTGGCAGGAAGTCCAAGTGCAATGCTTTGCGGCTTCAATTAGGATTTCATATACTTAATTCCTTAAGATAAGAAACCTTACTAGGTTAAAACTAATGTAGGTCTTCATTTTGTTGCTATATCTGTACATAGATAACTGGCACATAGTAGTTGTTCGTCTATCCTGGATTTTTGTGTCATTTATTCTACTTTTTGTAAATCGTTACATAACAATTACTGCTAAAAATGATAATAATAAGTATCTGAATACTCTAATGTGTATACTTTAAAGTAATAAAATGGGCTGCAGTGTCTTCAGCAGGTTACATTTACATTGCAGCAGATAATATCATGAATTATATGACGTGCGGTAGAAGGCCATAAGTAGGACTATAGAATGAAAATACGAAGTTTGTTATATAATCTATCACTTATCAGCTATAAATTGATATCTACAAGCTCAGGTTTATATATTTATATTCAAGTATAAAGTAGCGTTTTAGTTTTCGTTGCAGGTGGTATGTGTAGGAGGCTGGATAAGTGAGATCCCATGAGTCTTTAGTTAATGGCAACCACTTAGGGCAGGAGAACTTTCGGACTTTTCCATCACAATTTTCCCCGTCATTTCCTATCAACATGTTCTTCAACTCTCCATCATGATTGATGCGATTTTGACCGAAATTTTCGCTCGCTCCATGAACCAGAGGAATGTCACTTTGCTTCTCTACTTCTTCCTTTCCATTTCTATTATCGTTTCCAGATATATCTCCTCCGTACGATAAACACCTAATACAAGCTTTATCTGCTATCTGTCCCCATTGCACTTCAGAAAGCTAAAGATCAGTTCCGTTTTCTACATGTCTTTCTCCATTTACCTTCCTGCCCATCATATTTGGCTTGTCTGTTAAGCCATAACATATACATTACAAATAGTAGTTCGGCGACGACTTTCAGGCCAATTTATTGGCATCATGCATTCAAAAGTTATACCCCTTTCATGCAGTCAAATCAAACTCTATAAGGATACTTCTCTTACACCATGTGTAAAATTCAAATAAACAAAAATGTTTTTTCAGCCATGTCTTTCAACCAAAGATGTTGATCAAGAAGAGTGGAATTTACTTAATTTGATAAACTACTTTACTTTACTTCGAAGATTTTATTTGATATGATTGAACACCTGACTTGGCACTGCAATTCTATTCAATGCTAATACTATAATACTACATCAATAATGTGCTATTAATAACGATTATATTTTGTGAACTGTTCTTAGGATATAGTAAGGCATAGTATGGATAAGGTGTAACAAAGTAGTCGTAGTCTGCACAGCAAATTCCCATTTCCCCAACCACTTTCCTTAGGTTGCGACAAAGTCAAAGACGATATCATTTTCTATCTTAGAGAAAAGTAATTGCCTGGAAGGAATGTCTTAACAGATTAACTTTCGCTTCTATCCATCGCATACCTTATGGATTATCTGTGTTTCTGAAAGATTAAGACAAAAATGTTTCTCACTTTCTGCATTCATGTCATATGCCACAGTATGGGGCAATTTAGCCTCAATAATTTTGATTCAACAGTTATGCACGCAATATCCATATTGACAGGCAGCAAGAAAATATTGAGCTGTATATAGAATAGTAAAAAATCGAATATCAGTAATAATGAGTAATGATTTCACAGTTACATAAAATATTATGTTGATATGCGGTTTCTGTTGGCATTCTAAGTATATCTTTAGTCAGCCACCTGTTTTATTGTGATAGCCATAAGTCATAGATAAGTACTAGTTGGTATTTGGCTGGTGAAGACAATTTGTTTTCGCTGGCTAAGTAAATTGTGTGTCATTATTTAAGGTAGGTATTTATTTTGCCAAGAAAAAGCCTCCAATTACTGAAATGAGGATTTGTGACTCAGAAAAATGTACAAAGTTTAGATAAATATTTTCCCAAGAACTCTTTAAATAAAGCTATTTTCATAAGACTCCAAAGATAAATTGCTGGGTGGAAATTAAGAATGGAGAGGCAAACGAGGATGACTAAAGACTAAAACGCAACTTGGTTCACATTAACTATCTTCCTCCGCGTATAGCGTCTTCTAGGAACTGTTCACTGCAGGAACAGGAAGAATTGTGTTGTCCTGTCAGTTTAACTACTATACTATGTACAGTTGTATTTTACATAGGATTATCTTAGCTACTGGATAGGGGAAATATCCTAGAATGTAGCTTGTACCTAGTTTCTTTCCATCCATTAGTATATACGTAATGTAATGTTATGTAATGTAATGAGCTAATGAAACTGAGTGTGAAAAGAGGAAAAGAAAAGAAACAGAATCGGGAGAAAATGTGGGAGGAATGTCTGAGACTGCCAAAACCCATTAAGGAACCGAAATAAAGAATGCCATGCCACAACCATACAGTCGCATCTCATCCTCATTTCATCTTATCCTGATCCCAGCAGAAGTTAAACTTACTTCACTATCTTGTAAATGTAAGTCTAAGTCCCTACTTGACTCAAACTCCTCTTGACTGGAGTCATTCTTTTCCACTTGTAGAAAAGTGGCACCACAGTGGTAAGTTCTAGTCTGGCTGTCAGGGTTCTCTGAACTCTGGCTATAATGTTGTTTTGACAAACATTAAAATGATTATTTTAAGCCGTCTTCAATAAATTTTCCCAAAAGGAAAACATTTTTGCTACTTTCCTTCTCCTCTTTAGTGTGCTTCCACTTTGGGATATTTTAATATGAGCTATTTCATCCACTCCAGGCCTAAACTCCAAGATGTATTTGCTCATCCTTCCTTAATGTAATTTAACTGGGAGTGCATCTTTTTATATTTTACTTTGTATACCTCCGCCGTATACCTCAATATATTGTCCCTTATACACGGACGAGCTAAAAGTGCTTAAGCCCTAACAAGTACCAGTCCATTCCACTTATATAAGTACTACAGTTTCTAACTACTCATCTTCATATATTATTATTATTACCCACTAAAGCCACTGAAGAAACAACAATTTACCATTCTTGTATTTTTATTCCCCTAGCTGCCTAGATTTCTCATTAAATCATAGTAATGAAGTACCTACGAATTTTAACATTTTTATACTGTGTTACGAATTAAGAACTATCAATCAACAGCCCAATAAAAATATTGTGAACACCCAAGGTAATAAGTGAATTGTTTCGTTGAAGATTTACCTTTCTTTGTATTTTTCCATCGTCATTGGGAATCCCTCCCACTAAAAGCAAATCTCAAATCTTCCAGGCATCTTGCAAAAACAATTTTTTGTCTTAGCTCTAAAACTAATTTGTATAGTGTATGTGTAGGTATATAATATAGGTAAGGTATCAGTTTAAGTAACGTGCCTCGTACTCACATATTGAAACGCAAAACGTAATGTAACATTGTAATCTCTGAAGATCACCTTTTTGGCAGATCCTTTTCAATTTTATTTAAAAAAACATCCTGTACACGTACAGCCAGCTGACTATAATTTGACTCAATTTAGTATTAAGCCATATCATGTGTGTACTTACGATATGATTACAGGTATACGTGTATGTAGGTCAGTTAAGTAAGGTCAACTGTAGACCCATGCTTATTTCTATTGACGCTTATTAGTAGATTTTCGTTCCTGAGAAACAAAATTACACCGATCGCGTTATTTGAAGATTCCGTTTTAAGCTAAAGATTTTACACCCCCAAAATTTTGAAATACTGGATTCAGACTTACAAGATAGTAAAAATTTTGAATAAACGTTAGGTCAAGCTCTATCTGAAAACCAATGTAGATTTTAAATAAAGATTTTTTGTGGTTGATATCTTTTTCCGTATTCCTATAAAATGTCACTCTTTTGATGCTTTGGTTTGCTTTGGTAGGACTTTTACTAATGTGGTCAATGTCAATGACTAAGTACATTATAGTCTCATCGTATTTACAAAATTGTAAACATACATATAGTTAATACAGAGTCCTGTTACAGTTATTACATTCTCTTCAACAATTCCAAAATATGCATGCACATAATTGTTCGTTCCTCATGTAAAAGGAAAAATTACATGCAAAATAACAACGTAATATTTTACTAACTACATGATATTAAAGAATGATAATGAAAATAGGATTAAGTAAGTTAGGTGGTGTGATGGTGTGGTATACAGATAGCACAGTGTAATGAGTAAACTGTTATATTAATGGCACTTTCTGTACAAATGAAGTCATGCCAAATATAGGTAATGGGGGAACGTTACGCTTGAAATCCTCAAAAACACCTTGAGTTCTTCATTGTACAACCAAATGAAAACTATAATGCAGGGTAATACTAGCTGGATGTGTTTAACTGCCCATACGTACTTATATAGGTAATAAGTACTTCATGGTACCTAAAATACTACAATATGCATACATAGGTTTTTTTAAAAGATATTTCTCCTGAAAATCCTGGATGCAATGCCAACTTTGTTAACACGACACACACGGGCTACAATTCTCCATTCTAACTTATCATCCCAAAAGTTTGGAAACATGGGAATTCTCTCAACTCATACATTCAAAAAATTGCAAGTGGTTGTTACTACTTTACAAATTGTCTAAAGAATTGTGTGATCTACGTAAGATTCGCTAATAACAGTCTTATCACTAGACCCAATTACCTCAGTTTTATAAATTTTTTATAATCTTTCTGCATTTTAAGACATCCACAACACATTTACTATGCTTAGGAAGCTACTTGTACATACAGAAGTTATTACCTAATTCCAGTACATGATCTTAATTGCAAACACATGTTAGGTACTCAACTCACGGATATTTCTGGAATTCGTGATTCTTCAGCGTATAAAAGGAGCAAACTGACAAGCTTTTCGCTACAACGCATTTTACCTTCAAAAGAACAACTCTAGCTGCAGTATTTCGAAATTGACTGCCAAGTCAAAATTTTCTGTAAAATGATCAAGGCACTTTTCTTAGCTACCTTAGTGGCAGTTGCCGTTGCTGCTCCTGCTGAAGATCCGAAGGACGAGACTCTGGACACTGCTGCCTATACTGGATTTGCCCCTCCATTTTACGGCGGTATCCTTCCCGGCGGCGTCTCCACTGTCTATTCCACCAGAGTCTACAGAACCCATCATGGAGGGCTCGCTCATCTTGGCTACCCTGTAGGAGGCTACGGGCTTGGTTATGGTTCGAAACAAACTATTTATTAATTAACTAAATCATTTGGTTCACGTTTTAAAAATTTATTTCCTTTGAAGGTATCCCTTACGGAGGATATGGGATCTACTGATCTGGTTGAAATAAGAGGCTGATTTCGTCTACAAACACTGATGATCCGCTGCATTGATTGCACTATCCAACGCAAACTTCTATATACACACATTTAAGTATTGAGCTCATACTTATTATGACCAATTTTTGTATATTTCATATTTTGTAATAGCCATAATATTATCTTACACAAAACATATAGCTAGAACAATAACTGTGCGTTCATTTCCTGCCAACTGCTATGCATATACACACTTTCTCAATAAACACAAAAGTTAGCCACTTATATCGCTTAAATTGTTTATTTCTTGTATCCATTTTAACTAATGGTTTTTGCCTTCTGATATAGGTATAGTTAGTATGTGATTGATTATTAAGACGTCCTCCCTCAGTCCTTCCTCGTGCAGTATATTATGCTCTTTGCGCTCGTATTGACAATGATCATTTACCATTAAAACTGTCACAATCAGATTCCTGTTACAAAATACAGTTCTGGTATTTTTCATGCATTCTTAGAAGTCATTCTGTAAAGTTTTAGATTTTCTCCGATATTAAATAATAATTGCATCATTCCAAGTCATCATTACACAGAAAAAAGGTTGATTGAGAATTTCTGATCTGAAACTGCCTTGAATATTAATGTCGGATAACTTCAACGAATTCCCTATTTGATAAACTCTTTTGGTTAATATTCTTATTTATTGAATTATAGGATAGAATTACATTTTGAATTGGGATCTGACATGAGTTACGTTGTTGGTTGTGGTTTGGTTTTTTGAATGAACGTTTGGGCGTAAAATGGCGGCATTATGCGATAGCCAGTTGCACAATTGTGAGTAATGCTACTGGAGGAATTTTTGTATTTGGTGCCTAAAACAACGATAAAATATTTGAAACAATGCAGCCCGGTACTGTGAGGCGCGATAGTAATTGGCATCTCTTTGCACTTTGCACCTTTTGGCCTCTACTGTTTTCGCTGAACTCAATTATTTCATCATATTATTTTGGATTTGCATAAAGTTTTGAGTTCAAACTTAGTCGTTTCTGTCGCGTTTCAAGCGACAAGTATCGCCACAGTCACCGACCATCATCTCATCTGCCCGACCGGATGTTCGTAGGAACCAAAGAGTGCCTCAAAAATGTTTGACAAATTTAAGGATCTAAGAGAATTTTTCCGTGCAGACGCAATCAAGATCGATGGATTTGTTTTTGGTTTGCATTATAAACCAACAGTTGGATTTCTCGTGGCGATGTCCGTGATTATTGTCACCAATTGGTTTTTTTCTGCACAAATAAGTTGTATATTTGATAAATCTAAAGACTACGAGAATTTTTTAAGAACTGCTCAAGATTATTGTCTTCTTCACTCCGTATACGTTGTCAATGGCCCCAATGACGTACAATGTAAGTTTCTGAACGGAGAACATTAATATCATAACATCCACATCCAGTAATGGCATTTTAGCCTTATAACTTATTTATTATAACCCTTATGTGTGCTTAAAATGGTTTATTTTGTCAATTTTATTCACAGATGGATTGACAGCTCATCCTGGAGTTCGTCAAATTTTCAAAGAGGATGCAATGAGCTACCAAATGTATTACCAATGGGTACCTTTTATGTGTATGATACAGGCAATGTTCTTCTATTTGCCACGGTAAAAAACTTGAACTAGTAATATTATGTTTTCTGATTTTCGTTTTCAAAAGCAAGGTGATTGAATTTTATTAATTTAATTGCAATTTGTGTATTTTAGCCATATCTGGGTTTGGTGCGAAAGAGGTCATATCCATTTAATTACACAGCTGTTCGATAAAATCGTAATAAATGAAGAGGAAAGAAACAACAAGAAGAAAGTCCTTGTTGATCACATTATGGATTATATGGGAAACAATAAATTCTATGGATATAGTTATCTATTTTGTGAATTTCTCAACTTTGTGAATGTTATCGGCCAAGCTTACTTAACTGATGCTTTCCTGGGATACGAATTTTCAGAATATGGATTTCAAGTCATGTCTTTCTTGCTGATGGATCCTCGTAATCGTACTGATCCCATGTCTCGGATCTTTCCAAGAGTTGGGAAATGTACATTTACCATGGTTAGTTAACTTTTATTTAATCACTCGTTTTAGTAGCTGTATAATATTGTTGGTACATTATGAACTAGCAACCTAGAATCTCTTGATTGCGTTAATTTATTAATTAATTAGTTTTAATTAAATTGTATTATAGTATGGTCATTCCGGAAACCTTGTTCCTTATGATGGCATCTGTGTACTACCGTCGAATGTTTTGTATGAAAAGATGTACGTTTGGATGTGGTAAGTTCTTTTCAGTTCTGTTCCGATATAGTTTTTGCCGATTAGAGTGTGAAATATTTAGAAAAATTATTAAAAATCGATATTACGTAATGGTCAATTGAAAGTAATGTGTTGAACTGTTCTATAGGTTTTGGTTTCTTTTAGTGAGTGTCTTTACTTCGATCAATGTAGTTCATATCATTGCTACGATAATCTCAAAATACTACCGGTCTGTTCGAATTCGTTGGCGTTCTCCATTTACCAACTTCAGAAAACTTCGTTTTCTCTGTAAGGAAATTCAGATTGGTGATTGGCTACTCATATCTCTGATTGGAAAGAACATTGATCCCATAATCTATCGGGACGTTATTGAAGATGTTACTGTGCAACTGGAGATTAAGAAAAATAGCAAAAGAAATCGTTCAGGCAGATATGGTAATGGTAATAGGTCTACAGGAAGTGATTTTGATATAACTTACAATGAAATAAGTGCTGTCGCTGTCAATGTCAATCGCAATCGTAGCTGCTACGAGGAGTCGAGAATTTCTGCGACGTAGCTGCTACGATGAGCTATTTGGAATTTTTGATTGCGGTTTTACTGACATAACTATGTTTAGGTTTTGGAACATGAAAACATTAGGTAGCATTTGTGCTTGCAATACGGGACATCACTATCACAGACATTCAGACACCGTTGATTCAGTATTATTCAATAGACTACTACTAAATAAAGTTGAAATTCATTAAGTTGTTCGTCACATTATGTATTGTATTACATGTAAGTGTTAATGGTAATAGTAATAATAAAAGATTTGTTGATGATTGATTTACCGAAATGATAGATTGCAATATGAATTTTATATACCCCTATCACTTATTTATTGACAAAAATGACATTTCGCTGGTCACTCAATTTTCTAATCGGTCACTAGATTTATAGACCCGCCACGAAGTTATAAAAACTTAATACAGGGCAGTATGAGCATGACAATGTAAAGTTTTTATAACTTATCGTGGCTGAACTATAAAATAATCGATAATTGTATAGCCAGAGTCAGTTAGATGGTACATGAATACCATTATATCTCCTAGAGTCCATGCATTTCAATCTAGATGTATTTCTTCTGGCATAGGAGCATTGTACTTCCAGTCTGGGCAGGCTGTAATAATATAAACTTGTGCATTTACAGAATGACACTTAAAATTCAATTTTAAATACATTTAACATTGTACAAAAAGTAAGAATTTATGGGTGTTACGTTAGGGAGACCCGAGAGATCAGTTGAACTTTTTTCAGACCACCCTAATGGAATTATTTCCTTAGATCATAATATTATGGGTGAGTTCGAATTCGATTTGATGATAATTGGTGGAGGTTCAGGTGGATTAGCAGCAGCAAAACAAGCGGCTAAGTTTGGAAAAAGAGTTGCTTTGTGCGATTTTGTGAAACCTTCTCCTTTTGGAACTACTTGGGGCTTAGGTGGTACCTGTGTCAACGTGGGTAAGGGAATATAATCTAGAATTTTTATTTAGTTTTCAAAATTCAATTTAATTGATTATGTATATTTTGAAAAGGCTGTATACCAAAAAAACTTATGCATCAAGCAGCTCTGCTTGGTCAGTCAATTAGCGATTCTTCATCGTTTGGTTGGGATGTAGTAACTGAAGACATAAATCATGATTGGGATAAAATGATACGCGCTATTCAGAAATATATTCATTCTCTGAATTGGGGTTACAAGATTACATTGCAGAAAGATAATATTACATACTTCAACGCATTTGCCGAGTTTGTTGATAAAAACACTTTACAACTGACTGACAAGAAAGATGAGAAAATTATTGTTACTGCAAATGACTTTATTATTGCCGTGGGGGGTCGTCCACGATACTTGGATATTCCTGGAGGCAGAAAATATGAACACTGCATAACTTCAGATGACCTTTTCTCATTAAGTTATCATCCTGGAAAAACATTACTGATTGGAGCTTCTTACATTGCCCTGGAGTGTGCTGGATTTTTGGCCGGGATTGGCATTGAGACAACTGTCATGATTCGGTCGATATTACTTCGAGGGTTTGATCAACAAATGGCAGAAATGGTCGGATTGGTTTTGCAAAAACATGGTGTTAGAATGCTTAGGGGATGGATACCTGAAGAAATACAGAAAGTGGAAGATGGTAAGCCACCAGAGTTGATCGTTATCGCAAAGAGCACAGATTCTGATGATGCTTTTGAAGAAGTATTCAACACCGTCATTCTGGCTGTTGGACGAGAACCATGCACGGATGGTATGTTACTGGAAAATGCAGGAGTTGAGTTAAATGAAGAAAGTCGCAAGATCATAACTGATGAAAGGGAATGTTCAAATGTTCCCAATATATTTGCAATTGGGGATGTTGCTGAAGGAAGGCCAGAATTGACTCCTGTCGCTATTGAAGCAGGAGTTCGTCTTGTGAGAAGACTTTATGATGGACAAAGTCAATTGACCGACTATGAAAAAGTTGCTACGACTGTATTTACACCACTGGAATACGGATGCATTGGTTTAGCAGAAGATGATGCTATAGAAAAGTATGGAGCAGAAGATATTGAAGTTTATCATTTGAATAGTCAACCGTTAGAATTCTCTGTTCCTGAAAGGTAAACAATTAGTCGGTTTCTGAAAGACATTTGGTACCTACTATTTATTATATAACGCATGTACATTACAAAATTTTAATATTTAGTGAAGGGATATAGGTGCTTTTATAATAAATGTAATGTGTAGGTTAAGGATAATAACATATTCCCATACGGGCCTTTTAATAGTTTTATTAATTTAATATGTAGTTAAAAATATTATTTCACAGAGACAAAAATTTCTGCTACTCCAAATTGATTTGCTTGAAAAGCGATAATGAAAGAGTCATTGGATTTCATTATCTGGGTCCAAATGCAGGCGAAATAACACAAGGATTTACATTGGCCTTAAAACTTAATGCAACAAAGGAAGACTTTGATTCGGTGATTGGAATTCATCCTACTTGTGCAGAATTGTTCACTACTTTAAAGATAACAAAATCATCAGGATTATCTTGGCAAAAAACTAGTTGCTGAAGTTAAAGTTGTGCTGGAAGTAACATTTCTTCAATGAAATGAGTTCCAGCACATATAAATATTACTATATAACTTACCTGTAAATGTAATGCATATAGTATCAACCTTGACAGTTGTACAAGCTGACAAGACTAACCCTTATGCAATTTAAAAGGACTGAAATTTATTTATTTATTATTATTCCAGATAGGTACACCTGACACCTACCTACTAAGTTGTACAGTTAAAACAAACCTAAAAATGTTTTAAGCCTTTTAAGTTTCTTAAGGATCTTGTCTTGTCTTATATGAAGATGTTACCGTAAAATCTGTTGAGATGGGGTAATGCCTGATAAATTGTACAACTGTGTTGTTTTGTCCTTTAGTGTGTGCATTTAATATTATTGGTAATACTTAATTTTCAAACATGTAAAATCACATCAGCGAAACCTCCCTGCACATGTCCATGACATACGGACAAACAGAAATCCCTAGCTTTCATTAGTAAAATATAGAATTAAAATGATGTTGGTTAATACAAAGTACAAAGTGCAAAGTAAATCAATAAATAACAATAAAATTAAAGTAAAAAATTATAATGAGTACTTACTATACTTAATGATGCTGTTCAGGTAAGCGATGCAGAAAATGAGAAAATCGGGTACAATTCATCTACATTCAACTGACGTATGTAAGTATGCTATGAACATCTCTGATGAACATGAGTATAGTATGAGTACATACCTATAATATTATATTATGGTTGGCTCTTCGTGAATTTACATGTATACATTTCATTAACCACACAATTTACTGTTTACTTAATGCATTTAATTAATAAGTGGTAATGCTATGATGCTAGAACTTTCGTGCAATTATTAACATTGCTATTTTAGTGTATTTATATACATCAATCAACAAAGCAGATACGTACAAAATAAAACAAGAGACAATACAAATTATATTTAAGATCAATGGAATGTTCGCATGTATAAAAGGCATAACTAGTGAAAAACGTCTATTCTATTCGTGTATTCTAACACAGAGATTTAAAGTACTGTTATTAGTATGAGACAACATTCATTGGTAATTAGTAATTAATAAGCATTATAGCCATAAGCGTATTAGTTGAAGTGGTGAAATTAGATCCAAGCCAGATTCAGAGGATTGACGATTTCATTTTCTGATATTCCTTTCCTTCCATATAGGTACCCATAGTCCTTCACTTTTGCCGCAGAAGATGAACAACCTACGGAATAAATTGGATTAATGTCAGCAATATCTAAGATTCCAATAATGTTTTAGATTCATCACAAAATTAGTCATAAAACCAGCTAAAAATAAGTAAACCTACCATCGTAATTTTTTGATCAATAACTGAAAGCCAGGATAAAACAGCAGCAGTATCCCTATAACATTGATCCGGAATATCAATGCCCATAGACAGAAGAACCGTGTAAATTATATCCGATAGATAGCACTTTGATTGGGGGATGAAGGCTCGTAATAAAACCAGTAGTACAACTGCCAAAATGCCAATGACGATTCCTCCCATAATGGTTATCCAAATACTCTTAATGACCAGCAGGAATAGTACAGAAATTGCAGCCGCAGAGATAGTGGGAATCATAAAGAAAATGACGGCAGCGATAAACAATTTCTCGAGGTTGAAGTACTTCAAAATTGAGCGAATTCGAAGTTTTGTAGCAGCATCAATAATCTCCATCTTGCCTCTTTAAATTAAAACGATTCCTGAAAATCAAAAATGAATGAATAAGCGTAACCTCAAAAAATTCCAAAGTTCCTACTATTTAAAAAGTAAAATACGTATTATTAGCTAATTTACATGAAAATGACAATAAAATAGACATACTTCTTTGATGGCTTTTCAATTTTAATCAGTGCGACTGGTGACCGACCACGACTCACGACCAGTGAACTTGTTGGACTAGAGAAATTTTTGTACTTTTGTACGTCTTTTCAACTTTATAATTGGCGACAGAAAAATTTAAAAAAATTGTGCGACAACTGATTCCTTTGTTACTACAACCGTTACAACAAAGACTCTAGTTGAACTTGAACAGTTGAATCGAGGAGGCGACTATGTTCACATGCCACGCAAGGTTCAGTGAATAGTTTAAAATAGTAAGTAATCTGTTCAAGTCAAAATGATGGGCTTCTGCACGAGTTTGTTGATTTTTTGGAAAACGACTATTAAAATAATAACTGCATAACAGTGGTAACCTGATGAATATTCGTTATTGTCTAATTTCCATCGACAGTCCGGCTGCTGTTCATGTAAAAGTGTCAGCAAAATTGCTCGCAAAGTTGAAGACTTCAAATACTAATTTTCGAAGTTTTGAAATATAAAAGAAACTTCTAATTTCAATTTTCGAATCCGAAATTGGAAAATAATGCTGATGAGAGTTACAAAAAGGAATAGTCGAGAGCATTTAATTTGTCAGACTACGATTTGCGACAGTTAAACTAATCATGACAGTCTCAATTCCCAAACCTTCAAGTCTTCAATGTCTCCAAATATCTCTTGCTCATTTTGTTGACCTACTGATAATCACATCAAATCGCCAAAACTATGTCCCCAGTCATCATATAAGGCACCTTTACACCTACATACAGTGCAGCTTTCTTCTCCAAAATTAGGAATTAAACACACAGAGAGCAGTGTAGATTATAGATACAGTTAAAACCAGTTTGAGTTTTTATCGAATTACTTGCTTTCAGAATAGTGAATACAAATTGTAATGTTACTATAATGCTTAAATATATATTATATGTAGTATAATATACATTATTATGTAGTAGTTGGTAATACACAGCGCTACAGATAAATGGTTCTAATTTTGTTCCAAAAAGTTAAATGCGATTTTAATTTTAATAGAAGTTTGAACAGATTTTAATAGAAATGTCTAGTGTGTTGCCAATACTATAAAGTTCAGTCCATGAGGAAGCATTTCTAGAAAATTTTATATGAAAATTAACAATGAAATGCAACATTCATTATTTGAATGCGAAGTATTCTTAATGCACTTTCCAATTGCCTATTTAGCATAAAACTCACAATTTGCTGATGTGAGTAATGTAACTGTAAGTGTTTGGTTATAGTAATAATGAGTAATAATCTTTACGCGAATATATAAAACGTAAACGTACTCTCGTAGTATTTTTATTGTATTACTGTGAGAACTAAGCAGTACAAAAATTAGTTCAGTCAGGCATATAAAATTTGTCTCATATTTCATATTTGCTAAAAAGAGCATACTTTTCGGCACTTGAATTTCACAGTGGCACCTCTAACCAATTGTGTCTTGGTACACTGCTCAGAGAAGAAATGCTCAAAGCCTGTCCAACGTAGTAATGTAAACCACAAAAAACTAATTTTCAATCTTAAATGCAAAGGTTGACTTACATAACAGGTGCATATTTCGTGAATTAAGAAAAAAGTACTGTTACACACTAGTATACGTTCACCGTACACAGGTAGCATTTAGTATAAATACCTAAATATGTTATGGGTAAAGTTGTGTTGTAGTAAATAATACAAGTACGTAGCTTATGTACATATTATAAGCTGCATTTTTAAAACACTCACTTTGCCTGTAGCAAGACAAATAAATAATGTTAGTATACATAATAGTTACATTTACATGTAGTGATTGTAGTGTAAACATAATATTAAATAATCACAGGAATAAGATAAACCAGCAACACTTAAACAATGTCTTGCTCTAATAATTTCTTTTAGTAAAACAAACTGACTATTAGTGGATCATAATTCACTTACAAAAGGTCTGTTGGGTATCGCATTGCCGCAACAATCTTTATATCCACGTGGAGCAACCCAAGTAAAATAAGGTACAAGCAGAATATGTATACCTATACTGTTATACAATACATGTGCCTCAGGAAACTAAATTGGTAGATTTTCTGACATTTTAGCAAGAATGGCAAAAGTCAACCTTTATAATATTCAGTGTGCATTTCGTGCCTGCTTTGTACCAACTTAAGACTTTCGCTTTTCAGTATACGGATGGTGAACGAGTTAAACTGTCTTTTTTGTCTTTGTGGTTTGAAGTGGCATATTTTTTCCATTTGGAGAAGTGCTACATGTGTAGTGCTACCTGTTATATAGTTAAGATCTACATTGTATACTCGCACAATGGATATACAAGCGCATCAACAAATTATTTGCTAAAAATGTGATTTTTACCTGATATTTTTAACAGTGCTATTTTCATTGTTGTCGTTCTTTAAATCTGTCTTATAAAGTGGCATTTGGATGTGATGTGAGATTAAAATTATCCTGTCTAATTATGCCTGAGGACACTTGTAACTAACTATTGTTTACATACAGATAATTCTACATACGATACGTAAACTTTCTAACACTTCGACTTTTGAGCGTTATTTTGTTTAGTGTTAAAGATCTCTATTTTTCAAAAAAGCAATTATGACTCTGGGAGCAATTACGGACGACGACAGTTATCCGTCATGTACAGGTAAAACAAAAGGAACTTTTATAATTGATAAGATAACGTACTTACGATTATAAAAATCTTTGTGAGAATATGTGATGTAATGTATTTTTGCATTATTGTGTAATGTAATGTGTATCATAATAGGTATGTAAGTAGCACACGCATAAAAATGCTACATAACACATATTATTATTGCTGTATTACTTTACTACTAATATGCTAATAGCATAGTGAAAATTCGATGTGTCAGATATTTGCATTACAAAAATGTGCAAGGACACACAAAATGATAGATAGGTATTAGTTATGTATGTCGCAAGTCGCAATAGCCGAAGCGCAAGTATTTCTAACTGGGTTTCAGATATTGATAGGGCACAGGTACATAAGTAGTACTGCAGGATATACATATCTGAGATGTTGATTTTTCTAACGCTGACACTATATACCTAGTACCTATACATATTACAAGTATTAAAAATTCTGTTTTACTACATGTGAAGAAGTATATTGTACGAATTTAAAAATGAGATGCATACGCATACAAGCTTGCAGAAAGGAAAATCATTTGACGTTCTTGTGCAAAGATGCGTATTTGAGTATTTGAATGTAAATTGTCAGCCTGCTAATTGCTATATGTCACGAATCCCAGCAGTCGAATTAAAAAGTCTAGTGTTACGATACAAATGCAAATATGCATAGTAGGTGCTCTTCTTTGATCTCTAAACAGCCGCAGGTAAATGGTTAACTCAGACTGTATTGTGGGAGAGGTGCGGAGAAGATCGTTCACAGATTGTTACTTCACTTGACATTGTTATATTAACAATACTGACTTTATTATTATAATCTATAGCCTGCTGTGGTCCAAGCAATAGAGCAATAATGAACAACTACTACTAATTCTTTACCTTGAAATCTTGATTGTACTTAATAAGAATCAAGTCGCTCATCAATATGCACTTTGACCATCACTCTTACACGAAGAATAGGAAATGCGGAAACGCAGCAGATGTGCTAATCACAACCTACATTTTCCATGTATATCAATCTAACCAAACCAACCCTCCGATAAGTCAAAGTATACTATGAAGCATATATTTACTATATCATAATGATATCAATGTCAACTATGATACGTAGCAAAAGTAGCAAGTTGAAGATAACCGTAGGTAATATTATAGTGTGTGTAGGTAGCCAAAAATTCATCGCAAGAGTTGGGATCGAAACAGTGTATCCGTTGGATAATAGGTGTGTTTGGAGTGTCTGTCTTATTATAAGTACTGACATGTGTCAGAATTTTCTCAGAATTTCGTTGTATAATATATATATACATACATTTAAGTACACACTACACACTATATAATCATTATAAAAAATACCTATAGGACAAACCTAGGGTAAAAATAGTAGTTTAGAATCCAGACTTATCCTTTGCTAAAGTCTATCTTTCTTTGTGTATTAATGTCGAACGTTTCAACTAATTAGTTGTCATTAATATTCCAATGGTATTCCCTGTGTTTTGAGACTTGAGACTTGAGAGGTCTATCCAAGAATGACTGTCTCGATCCCAATTCTTACTGCTATGTGAATGCTTACCTACAACTACAGAGTAAAAAACAATGCAATTTATATCCTAGCTAATCTATTTAGACTAGGAAAGCAAAGTGAATATAAATATAGATACCTTAGATATTAATGAAATGCAGGTGTGTACCTACTATCTTGTGTACCAGTTTTGACTACTGTTCTGTACTACACCCAGCAAATTATAAAGTTATAAATAACTTTCGTTAATAGCTAATATACTTTACTTACAGGGATTTCTTTAATTATATGATATGTAAGGTTATAATTGCCTTTGTTCTACTATATTATTGTTAATATTGTCCAATAATCCATATTATATCAAAGAGCATCACCAAAAATTAAGTTGTGGTACTCCAGTCCACGTCCGTGTAGTAGTTGTTTAACCATATATTTCGACCTTGGTTGGGAGTTGACTTACTAGTCACTAGTGACGAAAATGTTTATCAAACTTGCAAATACTATGTAGACATTTTGTACTTGTGATTGTGTCTTGCATGTGTTAACATTACTCATGCATACCGATGATGTGTAGTAGTCGAAGCAATGTGTCAAATACTATGTAGTGCAAATGAAAACCTAAGTAAGTGTATAATGTAGCATTTACCATTTAATTAAAATGTCTCTACCAATAATACGAATGATCAAGAATCCAATAATGTATTCATTGCTACAAGTAGTATTACAAGAACAGACAAATATAACAGCGTGATATTTCCACTCCAGTAATCCAAATAACAACGCTCAAGATTGGATTTCCTCTGTGATTACAGATACATGGATTTTTAGGTAGGTACAGAGAGGTACAAATAGGTATGCATGGGTATAGCATAATATAACCTGCATGTATGCAATAAGTAAAATTAAAACAAAGAATAGGCATGTAGTATTATTGAGAGTTTGCAGAGACGCATAGTATAATCACAGTTACAAATTTACTAACAAATCCAACTACACAACTTTAGGAAACGTATTGGATGCATGCACATTCAGAAAATAGTCTTAACGATTGTGGTATTGATTGTTGAAGACACACACCAGTGCACATAGTGAGTTAACATATCAAGCACATAAATTATACGCAACGCATAGTAAATAGTAGCAATGCAATTCCAAATTACGAGACTTCGACTGAGGGATACAAGAAAATCAAGAAATGTAAACCTGTGATAATTCTTTCGTTTAAACTATCCACAGTGTTCGCCAAGTTTCCTTTTGGCAAGTAGGTCGAAGCGAGTTGGCCATGCAGTTTCACTTTTCACTAAATGTAATCTTTGTTGTCATCTATTTGTTTGGAAATGCATATCCTCTCCTCGGAAGCAAGTTATCGGACTGTAAGCAATTTTGTGATTAAAATTATTTTATGTAATATCTTAATTAACACCTGCCATGCTAATTTATATTCTTCTTCCCCATTTAAGTGAAATCCTGCGGAATAATCAAGGAAACAGACGACAAGCAATCAGTACCATGGACAGCTTCCGTTTTCCTAAGAGAAACTTTGGCTTCTCCATTGAAATTTTACACCGCTGGGACTATCATAGGCCCTTCTTTGATATTAATTGTATTAGAAAATAAAAGTGCCACCGCAGCAAGACCCACACTGTTTAGGAAAGTCGAGTACAAAATTACTATTCCGAACCCAAGACAAATGGTTGTTAGAGTTGGGCTGCAAACTATCAAAGCAAATGAGACTGACACGAATTCTCAATTTCGAGAGGTAAGTAGAGTAATCAAGTACTTAAATTACACTTTACCTATCAGTAGTATAATGTACTGATTCAGTATATTATATATTGCTAGTTTGGAGAGAAACTTAAATGAATACATGTTGTAAGGGATTATTTAACTTCGAGAGTTATCAATTATGATTTTCTTACAGGTGAATTTTATTGAGCCATTTTCTGGGATTCAGCCAGAACGAAGATTGTTCAATTTAGTTCTTGTTCATTTGAAAGTGCCATTAGATTTATCGACCCCATATGCAAGAAGCTTATGTGTTCCAGTAAAACCAAATACGCAAAAAGAGTTCGCTTTAGCCAGTTCAGTGTTTAGAGAATACTTTAATGCATTGTTCCAAGGCCAGTCTTATAGTATAACTGTTGACAAATTTGGCAGACATCTATCTACACTCACCAGTTTGAATTTATGGAATAGGAAAAATTGTGCTACGCTATTCGAAAGTTACTACAACAGAAAACTTCCTGTGGGTGTCTACTGCATTAAAAAATCATCAAAACCGGGTAAATTCATATTTCCTTAATCCTAAATTTTCTTTATTCACAAAATCTATCAAATTTATAATTCCATGAAAATTCAATATAAAATGGTATTCATTATTCCATAATTTTCAGAAGATCAAGTATGTCTCAAGCAAGGTCAATCGATTTCAACAACGATTCTCGACACTCGGTGGCTCTTCTTAGGAATGGTAGCCCTAATTCCACAAAATCAACTCGCTGTTTGCAATAGTGAAACAGTGTACTTCACCTACGTGCCTACATTTCCTGAATTAGCGTGGATTCGAAATCAAATAAAGTGAGTGCTATAAATGTTTTATGACTATGAATTGAAGTTTTTAATTAGCTTGTTCCGACAAAAATTGTAACTCCATAGATGCGAGTTTAATGTAAACAGGTTGATTATTACTCCCCAAAAATGTTTATCAATACATTCCTGATTCCCTAATTTGACAACTTTTTTGATACTATAGCTGCAAGGTCAACCAGTTTGCATGTAGAAACGGTGCATGTGTACCAACTGAGAGTGTATGCGATCAAATTGATGACTGTTCAGATGGATCAGATGAGAACAAAGTTCTTTGCAATGTAGGTAATACATTTCGCAGCCATGAAAAACTCTATCAAGCTACATCCAAAAGCTATCCCTTCCATAATGCAATTGGAATAAACACTTCTGTTACCGCAAACCTGATAAATACTTCTCCAAGATACAATAAACCAACTTTATTATTTGTTAACGAAACTCGGGCGCCAACTACTTCTACTAGTCATCCTATACGAACAAAAAATTTACAACAAAACCCCAGCGACATTGTTACCTGCACAGGAATTCCAAAACTTAAGGTAAGCTAGAAAAAATTATCCCAATAAATAAGAATCAACACGTAATACCTACCTTCGGAAAGTATTTACTTTTAGCTGGCAACTGACAAGTTTGCACCACACACTCCATTCCATTGGAAATTCTCATGTTACCACTATTATTCGAATTTACTCTTCAATCTCTTCCTAAAAAATCTTAAAACTATACTATTTATTAGCATGAAACAGCAATATAGATATTATCAGGTATGCTATTAAAATGCAGATGACTGTAATGATTGTACATATTATTATTATTTAGGGTATTCATGTGGAATGTAAGCATCCAGAAACCCTAAAGTCAATCAAATGTACAGAGAAAATTCCAACAAGAACTATTGCTACATTATCATGCGAACCTTTATACAGATCAAGATATAACTATTCAAGTATCCAAATATTTTGCCAAAGTTCAGGAAAATGGCTAACCAGCCGACGGTTTTCTTGTGAATCAGGTTAATATAGTTTATAATATTATATCTAGAGTAACTTATATTTATACAGTGTACAAAACATTACAATAGCTAAACTATCTTCTGCAGAATGTAGTATTATCACAGAGGAAGATCAAGAGGATAGTGCTGAAATAAATATGTCAGAAGATGTGGCCCCATGGCATGGAGCTCTATACAGAATCAAAGATGGATTCATATATTACTTATGTGGTGCAACTCTCATTGAAAAAAAATTCTTGCTGACAGCCGCTCATTGCTTAAACTCGCATAAAGTGACTAGTCACAGAATGGAAATTTTAAAAGTTGTCATGTCTCCAGCAAGTATCAATTACACAGCTAGTCAAATACTCCAGTCCAAAGTATATGATGTAAGTTTCTTTGCTTTTGTAATTATTTTATGTAAATCCCTTGTACCGTATTTACGATTATGCCAATTTGTGACTATTTTTAGGTAAAAGAAGTTTGGTGGCCGATGTCTTATGATAGTCTTACATTAAAGTCAGATATTGCGTTGATTCAGCTGCATAGTCAAGTAAAATTTACGAAAAACATTAGACCAGCTTGTTTTCTGCCTCATAGCAAATCGGATTTAATTGAAGTCAGTCCCAAGGGATCGGTAAATAAATTTTCCGCTATTTAATTCCAATAAGGATATACAATCATAAAATTGCAGTTTATGCAAATTACAGATAATATAAGATATTATTACTTTTAGCGAATAATTATTTTTAGATTTCTTAAGCTTTCATGAAGTCTTTTAAACCTCTACTGTAAAGTTAGTTTTATTCGTTATTCAATGGAAACTGCGTTGAGATTGTCGGAAAACTTAAAGTATCTGGTTTTTAGGTTGCTGGTTTTGGAATGAAAGATACTGAACAATTACTTACGCCATTAAAACTGGCATTTTTTCAAATGATACCACAAAACGTGTGCCAAAGACTTTTAGGAGAATATGAACCAACAACTATCTGTGCTGCACATTCCGAAGGAGGTAAACTATGCAGAGGAGACAGTGGTGGGGGTTTGATATTTGTTGAGAGATACAAGCGGGGAATTAGATACGTAGTAAAGGTAAAGCTAATCTTATTCTTATTAAACGTATTTTTACAGACATTACGAGAATAAAATAGTATCTATAGATGCCTTATCCTACAAAGTTACTGTGCAAGTGTGTTAGTATATGTTAAACATAAATATTGATCGTTGCAGGGTGTTGTTAGCCATCGGGTACAATCAAAACATGTTTGCGACATGAGGGGTCCAATAGTATTCACTCAAGTTTCCGATTTTAAGGATTGGATAATAGATGTTATGAAACTGTCCAGTAACATGGTGGCTTAACATCATACTTATAGCCGCTAGATGTACAGGTATGTATAGTATGATTATTTAAGTACTGTATGCCATTATTTTGTTGTGGTGTAAATTGCATTTAATTTCTCAAAATTGTTAATAAATATTTGTCATAAAATATAATATTATTGTCAAGTTGTTATACTGCTGTGGGTGGTGGACTATTGGTGGTACTATTGAAATGGTATACCACTTATTGCCATTCTTGAGATCGATAAAAAATAATGTTTGGTTCTGTCTGCTACTTTACGATGAATGTGCATAACAGGTACAACCACTTCTAGGAGAAATACTACAGTTATACAAACCGGATACGTAATGATAATTGATAATACAGGGATTTCCCTTTTTAGCAAATTCATATCACTTGAGTATATAATACAATTTCCATGTAGTAAAGTGGCATATGAAAGTAAAATTCTTGTTTAGAAGAACCCTTTAGCTGTCATTGTCGCATTACCTGATAGACACTACATCTTATGTGGTTCAACTTTCTCTCGGGTAAAGGGGGTACAAAGCCCCATATAGCGGGACACTAGAGAATAAAACCAGTAGAATAAAAACAAAAAAACGAGAAAAGGCGAGGACGTGATGAGCATGAGTTCTTTTGAAGTTGGAGACTCTTCCTTAAGTCTTATGGTGTGGTAGTAGTTCGGTCATTGTCTATTCTTGGGACGACTTTATCCATCTAACGTCCTTCTTTCTTTTGTTACTCGTCATCGTCTTTACCTATGCTCATGCAGTTTGGATACATTGTGGATTCAAGTGTGTGTTGGGGATTCTACTTATATTTTATGTACCTTTGTGCAAAATCGTTTCACTGGAATACTGTAAAGCACCTAATAAACTCCAGACACTTGGTTTGAGAAATGAAGAACTGTGGGCTTTCCTTTTAAGTTATTTTTCCACATTATAATTAGCAATGATATTATGTTACCATATTTTTCTATTGCTAATAATATTGCGTCATTGCATCTGATAATGAGCTAAAAGCTCTTCAATTTAAATATACAAATGTTTTTACGACATAAAACAGACGATCATGGTAATCTACAATTTTGGACTACAAAGTATTTCTTGCACATTGCAGAATTGGAATTTTCTGAAGAATATTCACAAATTGAGACTTTACGGTAATCACGCTCTGAATTACTGGACGCTTGATCCGCCACACTATACTTTCTAGGCAAAATGAACATCCCCCGAATAAGTCTGATCTTGTCAGCGGCTTTTCCATGCAGTAGTCTCTTAGGCGATGCCCGCCCTTTGCTCTTTTCCCTTCTGCTTTCACTGTTTTCCCTTCCTTTTACTTATCGTTAGTTGCATTTCTTTTCCATTTTCCGTCACCCTCTCCATTCGTGCGAAACCAAATTCCGAATCTACAATCAATGTGTCAAGCTCTTACCGAAAAAGAAGTCAAGTCAACCAGAGCAGGAACTACGTGAGATGGGAAGTAGTTGCTATCAAAGAACTTTCTCCTTCCTCGTTCCAATTCCAACAGTTCCAAAACACAATTCGCCTAAACTCACTTTTGCCGGACTATTCACATTATGGACATATACGTATATAGCATTATAATATTCTAGATATTTATTCATGCACTCATCTGATCAAATAAACTGATAAGCCATTCAACTGCATCAGGAACCGAGTTGACCGAAGAGGGTAGATGAAGCGACACATCGCAATGTGAGAAATATATCGAAAGAAAACAGTTAATCTCGGAAAGCATTGTATAGCCATGCATCTCATATATAACCTATCCTCATTTTACATGGATTTTTTAGCAAAGAAGGACTATTCAGGAAAAAATCTGGAGCGCTATATCCCCCTCATAGTATGTATAGTACTGTATAAAAACTGTCAATTTTCTGCACCAAGTGTTGCAAGTGAATTGAAATGAAGCCGTCCCTACTGATGTGCAATTGTAGTTGTTGGAAGCAATGCATCTCATTTTGTCTATTACATTCAATGGTCCAATTTACGTTTTTTGACTTCCAGAAATTCAATATGTAATACTATCATTGCAAGGGTAATACCCGGAACCAAATAGTCAGACAACCAAGTCAAAAGTGAAAACAAACAAAGAGAAGAACTGCTTACAATATTATTACCTTTACATCTCTACCTTTATATGAGACCACGATTTATTTCGTCTTTCATGATCTTTCCAAAATGAAATGATGCCTGTGTAGTATAAAATAAAACATTATGGCAGGCACTTGAATTTCAATGAACTAAGGCAGTGGCCAAAGCATTCACGTTCGTTTCGCATCATGTACTAACAATAAGATGCAGTCGAACTCAATATTTTCCGAATGTAGAATCCTTAAAAGAACAGGTCAAATCTTACCCCTTTTCTCGTATTCTTTTCTAATAAGTAAGTAATATGCTGGCTTCACCATCCCAGGATAGTTCTATTTGTGTTTTCTCCATTAAACTGATGACACGGATCATCTATCCATCTATCCGCTTCATCGTATGCCGTTTTATACCATTTGGGCTGATTGAACAGACAAATAAAAAGTTCACTTTTACATGTATAGGTATGGTACAATAAAGCCCAAACCCACACTTCTCTTATGATATTTATCGCTGTCAATCCCTCTGCATGCAAATAAGAGATAAGTTCTTCATTTTGAATTGAGTTTACAGATCCGGAGAAAGTACAGAATACATTTATGTATTATTAGACACAATAACCGGAAATATGGGTAAGGTACCAAATCTATAATACATGTGAGAAATGTACATAATATGTACAATAATTTTGGGTGATTAATAGAAGATTGAAGTTACGAATATTAACTTACGTTTTAATGACTGTAATGACTACACCATACTACACCAACTGTAATGACTACACCATATTTATGTAGTCTGGGTCTGGTACTTTATCTGGTACTGTAAAAAGGTCATAAATAGTAAGATATTGTGATTTCCTTATTGCACAACAAACAAGTGTGTTTAGTAAAGCTGCTTTGTTTTGTACTTGTGATACCTACCTAGAGAAAGTAAGGAACAATGAATGCGAAATTCGTTTTAAAAATTTTGGGTTACAGGTTAGTTACATCGGAAATACGACATTCTTTAGAGCGTTAGGTAGGCTACATACCTTGAACTATTTTCATGTGCTCTACTCTGTTCTGGAACCAGAAAATGCGAGGCTATCAGTGAATCTTATATACTAACGTGTGAACATCATCATAAGATAAGTATATAGGTATGATTTTTATCCAAGTAATCCACACATGTGTGGATAAGTATTTGCTATAGGACAGCTGTGGTTACAGTGTTGTGTACAGTACAAAATATTGGTAGTTACGTAGATATGTATTTGGAAGAGAAGATGCGTAAGCGTAATAAAAATTTTGATCTGTAAACCGCAATAAATCAGCCGGAGGACGAAACGGGTGGAATATTTTATGCGTGTATGCAATAAAAATGCCAAGGAAATTTTTATCCTTTTACCCTAGACTTGGATATTTTATGGTTCGGTTGACAACTCGAATTTTTATCACCAATACAGACGGTTCGTTGACTACACATGGAAGAACAGGCACGGTCGACAGTATTCAACAAAATATTTATTCCACACATTCTTTACTTAACCGAATAGTAGTCGACTATTACTGTATAGGACCTACTCGATGTGTGTAAATATAATATATCTGTACTGCCAGGGACATCAACGCTTCAACGTTGGTTTACTTTCATGTACAATTCAGTAACATTTTATGATATTTTTGAAAGATTTATCACACTATTGTGTTCTGTGAAGGTAGCCTGTTACATGTCAAACATGTCATACAATATTGTTCTGGTATACATTTTGTCATTCTGTTAATATTACTTACATTTAAATATGACGACTAAATATGCATGTGCGGAAAATGTAAAAGCTATTAAACTACTTGTCGACAACGAAAACAGTGCATAACGTGCTATTGAAGACGGGCTTTAAATAAAGAGAAACGTATGTCATAAAACGTTATTTCATGAAGGTGAAAGAGAGATAGAGCATTGTCCCTAATGTGAGTGAAAGTATGAAACTACAATGGGAAAGAGAAAGTCCCTCATCGTACTTTTTGGTATCTCAAAATCTTTTGCCTTTTATAAAACTGTCTGTGTCTATTACTTAAGTATTTGAGATAATATATTATCTCCTTCTGACAAAACTTTAATAAATATCAAGATACCCCAAGTTCTACTCCTACGTATGTTCCATTCCCATCCCATGATCCCCATGTCCCATTCTCATCATCTCAATCCATCCAAGCCAACTGGAACTACGCGGACCCAACTATAAATAAAATATTTCTGAATTCTGATCTGAATCTCAATGCAGTCCAACTTTTCTCATTTCTCCCCTTCATTCTACGGCTATTTTGAATAGTTCAGCAATGGTATCACGTGGTACCTTTGTAGAAAAGAAAACGATATTCAAAATCTACGCCATTCTACTCTGTTGATCTTGTTCAGATTTTCCTTTTTGCAAAAGTTGTTCTTCTCCAGTTGCAGTACAGTCAATCCACTTTCTGTCGTCACTTAATTTGAATTGCTAAGTATTCGAAATGATTGGAAAAACAGTGCAACGGGCATTGGCTCTTCAACAGCAGTCTTTGATTAAAGTTCCATCGAGAAGTATCTACCCTAGCATGTCCAGCAATCACATCGCTGGAATGCCCAGAAATCGTATTCCTTTTCCGGTTAGTTAGTATCTAATTTTTTATTTGCGGTTATATTTATTTGCATATGGTCAAGTTAGCCCGATTGACCGTTTCGTTGAACCGAGATGTTCATTATATTTTATTTTTATACTTGATAGATTTTGGCTTTATCGATATAGGTACCTATGCTATAATTATGACAAAATGACAATCTGATTTCTGATTATTTAAATTTTGGATCGTTTCACATTTACAGGAAAAAGTCGCCACTGGAGTCTTCTTCCTTGTTGGAATTTTGGCCACTCCAGCCTGGATCATCAGTCATATGAGTGATTACCGGGGTCATTAGACAAGATTCTAATTAAATGCTCCACTTTACACAGTACGTCGTTACAACATCGCTAGTAAATACTTACTAATTTAATTGTATATAACATCTACATACAAGCAAAATTGTATCATAGTCAATGAATAAATAGTTAAGTTGACCATCCCATGTAATAAAATGTAGCCAGAAATAAATTTTGATTTCGTTATAATTATTATAATGGCCAAAATTACTTACTAGATATTATTTTGTCCTTTTTATGTAAAGATATTTTAAGACTACCTAATTAACCTAATTAAAAATGCACAAAGTTTTCATGAACTTACGCAACAGAATAGACTATAATGGGTTTTCCATAATTATAATTTTACAGTGAAGTACTTCACTTGTGTAGGAAATGATGTTTTAATATCTACTAAATTGGAGAACTTCACTTTCATTATATTTTCATGATAATTTAACTTCATGAGGCCTACCGATCGAAGACTTAACATATTTTTGGTCATCGAACGAGTGGTTTTCTAATTGACTATTAAAATGAACAGAAGAAAAGATGGGTCGAGAAATCCATTATCAAATTTGCCAGAAGATAAGCTTCCCGATTCCCGACGAGCAATCCGATAGGATCCCTAACTAGGTCAAATTATACTTGGCAGAATAATGCAATTTTTTGCAGTTATATTCCTC
Organism: Tomocerus maximus; assembly: GCA_019776445.1. NCBI lineage: Eukaryota > Metazoa > Arthropoda > Collembola > Entomobryomorpha > Tomoceridae > Tomocerus > Tomocerus maximus. The sequence continues at coordinate 9,189 of JABASH010000324.1, read as the reverse complement.
TCTTCCCTTTGGCAGCGGCTCACCACCAGGCCATCATCATGCTAATATACGTCATCTTATCATCTTCGTTACAATCTTCATGACTTTCAGATTTTCCAGATAAATGGTTGTCACGTGAAACATCTTATCATGTTTGTCTTATTTTATTGTTGGTGTTTATAAGGGACCAATCTCATTAGTAGCAAAATGGGAAGAGTATTTCACAAAAATTGAGGTCTTCACATTCTGGGGTTGGGGACCACACAAAATGCTTCGAAATTCTTGTAGTTCTTCATGCTAATCTAATAAAAAATTAGACCACAAAATTGTACATTTTCTAAATTAGTAGTAGACTAAAACATTAGATATCTTTACCCTAAGCAATTTAATTAAAACGATGGGAGAGGTTGTGACAGTTTCTCTAGGTCAATGTGGAACACAAATAGGATGCAAGGTAATATTTTGTTATAATATAATATTTATATATAAGGATTATTATAATAGCCTAAAGATTGGAAGGCATAGCATAATATGTATTGTATTAATTAGATCAGTCTCTGTTTGCCTCATTCATGATTTATAAAAATGGAAATTACTGTTACTATATTTATTTTTAATGTACTATAGTTTTGGGAAGTAATTTGTGATGAACACGGCATTCTTCCAAATGGGATATACTGTGGAGAATCTGAAATGCAAATGGAGAGGATAAACATTCTTTATACAGAGTCGTCAGGTGTTTTAATATACTGAATACTGATTGTGCATTTATCCTTCATTGTTAACTCGCCATTTATAAAACGAAAGCAATGTGTTAATGTAAAAATGAATCTATAAACCCATTAGCTAGGAGGTTTGTTCCAAGATCTGTTCTGATAGATCTTGAACCAAGTGTTTTGGAATCCGTTAGATGCTCTCAGTTCGGACAATTGCACCGACCAGATAATTTCATTTTTGGCAAAACTGGAGCAGGTTCTTTTACTTTTCTATCTGATTAGCATAATCAAAATTAGAATTTAGGTATGAATGAAATGCTATATCCATTATACAAGGTGTAAGTTATGCCTTTGGATGTAAATTATGTACCGATGTAACTACAAGTCATTATAATACCTAGTTCTAAAAATTAATTTTAAAAAGACAATTTTAGAAGCAAAGCTATATTTGTGAAGTTCTTGTAGTCTGTCTGTACACTAAATGGGTATATTTTACATAATTTTTCTATATTATTTCAAAATACAGGCAATAATTGGGCGAAAGGTCGACATTCAGAAGGTGCTGAAATGCTAGAGGCTTCTATAGAGGCGATTCGAAAAGAAGTGGAAGCCTGTTCTTTAATCCAAGCAATCCAAATCACTCATTCCATAGGTGGAGGATGTGGCTCTGGAATGGGAAGCTTGATTTTAGACGAAATCAAACTAGATTACCCAAAACAATTAATAACGACCTATAGCTTATTTCCGTCATCAAATGTTCGTTTTTTCGATTTAGAGAAATTATTCATTATATAGCTAGATATATATATTAGATATAGATATATATATAGATATATATAGCTAGATATACATTATATAGCTAGAAATAACATTTCATGATACCATAATATTAACTTACTGTTTTAAATATTTATAAGGCAAGTGAAACGGTTGTGGAGCCCTATAACAGTATTTTAAGCGTCCCTGCGTTGATCGATGTATCGCACTTAACATTTTGTTTTGACAACGATTCACTACATAGGATTTGTCATGAAATACTAAAAATATCTACACCAACTTATGCGGATATGAACCATTTAGTTGCAGTGAGTCCTCGCAGTCAATTACATTTATTTTCCGGAACAATTTGTTTTAAGAACTATATAAATAAGAAATCGTTAAAAGGAAAAATATGTGCTTATATTATATAGGGGCGGTGTAGATTAGTCCATCACTTTACTATGCCTGATTTGTAATCGGAGTAATTTTACACAAAATTGTTTCTAACAATGTTAAACGACTTTTTATGCAGATGGTAATGGCTACTACATCGTGTTGCTCCAGATTTCCTGGTAACAATCCAATATATACGCACCGAAATTTGATTGCCGACGTAGTATCGAATTTCCCTTTACATTTTGTGACTTCCGGATTTGTTCCATTATCTTCCAGAGGAGTATTGCCATACCGCACTATGAATATGTTAGACCTACTTCAGCAGGTACAAGCTTTCATTTAAGCTAAAAATTACATATATATTATATTAATATTTACATTATGTTTTTCATCAACCCAAAGATGTTTGATCCGAAAGTACTCATGACGAAATGCGACCCTACTAAAGGAAAATACATAAACGTGGCTGGAATTTTTCGGGGACACTTTCCATGGAACAGTATTGAAGATGGTTTGCGGAAACTAAAGATTAGAAACAAACCCTACTTTGTAAACGATCTTTCTCAGGGCTTGTGTGATATACCTCCTAGAGGGTACAAAACTACCGCTGCTATCATTGGTAAATGTACATTATTTATTAATGTCTGTGGAATATTATGTGCTTATACAGATATATATTCTTGATACTTTAGTATTACTGTTCTCATCATATTATAAGTTCCAATTTATCATATTTTAGGAAATAGTACATCAGTGGTGTCTTTATTTGGTCGTCTGAGAAAGTCGTTTGCTGCAATGATGAAAAGGCGAGCTTACCTTCATTGGTATTTTGGGGAAGGCATGCAGCAACAAGATTTTATTGATGCTGAGAATGCCGTGTCAAATATTGTGTCACAATACCAAACTACTGAGGTGCATATTTGTCTTGTCATGCATATCTATTAAAACCTTTCTAAATCATTATTCTTCATCTTAATGTACATGCAGAAGTAGATGTAAGTAAGTCAGCATAAATGACCATGCAATTTTTGAATTTAGCTGGAACTTAACAATATCGAAGTCCCAATGAAATCAGAGGAAGACTCGGCTAGCCCTTGTAGTGTTTTAAAAAGTTCTAATGCAACCTAGCGTCATTTGTTTAAGGACATTGAGCGCTAAGTGCTCAAGAATTTCCTGTCAGAAACTGTCTCAAAAGTCAAATTTTAGTCCGTGCCTATTCATCTGTAATAATGATGTAAAGCATTTTTATTTGTCCATGCACAGAAATCGGAATATCTCCAGATTACAATATTCTTTTCCAAATTCTATATATACTGAAATTATTTTAAAGGTTTCTTATTCCTCTTGAATAAATTCATCGTATTGTCCCCCCTCATTCCTCTCTTAACGAATTAACTAAATCACTTTTATATGGTATCATGTATAAAAGATAAATGTATTGTCAATGAATGTACTTCAACAGATACGCATCGGTCGATGTATAATATATACCAGTATATCGCAGATAACCTCTTTTTGCTGTCGGTTTTTCTGAGGAAAAGTCCTTGGTCATGGATGTAGCTACGGTTCCATCCGAACTTGCACCCAGCTCCACCTTCAAACTGGCTGCAGGAAAGGTTGAAATCGGTTATTTTCGTCACCTCTGGACTTTCGGGAGGAAGTGTCATGGGGATCGGATTGCATTGATTTCAGCAATGTGTATAAATATTTCATTTTTACAATCTCCCATGCAGGAACGCTTCTTTATTCTAGGTTTCTTGGCTTCCACTATAGTCATTCTTGTATCATAATCTACATCATACATGCAGTCATTCATATCACATTTCATATAATATCCATTCACATTTTGTATGCATATCTCATCATGTCAATTCACCATCTTATAGATTCAACTAGCAGCGAGTATTTGGATTTCAACAGGAAACAAGTATTAATTACCCATTAAATAGCCCATTCATACTACTATTACAAATTAAATGGTGTCTAATGAATAATGAACAATTATTTTTGGGAAGGGGAAGACTAAAAATCAAACATTCGAAAAAGTTGCAACCGGCGATCCTCCTAGAACGTCCAATCAATCGGCTGCCAAACTATCTTCATGGTCAACGTCGTCTACCACTCTGAGCCCACTCACTGATACTTCATATGATTCTATAGTCTCCGAACCCAGGGCAGTCAAAATAAGATCAGTGAATAAAGCTGAAGTCCTCAATGACAATAAAGCATCGTACCCAATTGACAATACAATTGACAATACATCGCATCGTACCCCTATCGATGGCCTAAATATTTTAAGACTTGATGATGATTCAGTGGGAAAACTTCTTGGAAGTGAAGACAGTGAATATTCTGTTATTTTCAATAATGAAGCTGCTTTACAAAGTCATCAAAAGAGTGAAAAAAACAACCAATCTTCGTCTCAGCCAGAAGTAAAATATATTTATGATCATCACACTCACACAAGACTTTCAAAAAACGAAGCTGTGCAAACATCAGGTGAAAACATTCATCACAGCAAAAAAGAATTGGAAAACTTGGAATATGAAACGCCCGTATCAGTTGATTGGTGTATAAATCCATCCGAAGATCCGAAAATGGCCTTGATAAGCCTTTTAGTAGAAACTCACCGTAGAATTATTGGATCCAGAGAACAACCCGATTTGAACCTGAGAAACAGCGTTGATTATAGTTTAATTTGGCCCTTTATCAATCCAGAAGAGAGTCCTGAGAATTTTAAAGATAAAAAAGGAAATAGGAAATATTATTTTCTAGGTTCTAACGGTCAGGGTTACGATTGGGAAGACCAAAATTTTTCTGCTCCTTCAAGTTATTTAATGGAGCGCAGAAAAAAGTTGAAAGACGATGTCGTGATGATGAAGGAAGAATTGTTTTACATAACGGAGTAAGTTACATTCCTGCTACCCTGTTTAACTTATATATAGTCTCGGTAATGCTACTTACTAATTATTTTAGTTTCTGGTTTTTTTACATTTTTTTCGATACACAGAAATTTTTTAGATTTGAACAAAAAGTACCGACACAAAATCGTTAAAGATTCTCAACTTAGAAAACGATTTGAATCTGTAGGGCTTGATCTCGTTTACAAAAGAGCTCACTTGGATAATATACATCATTTGTATCACAAGGTATGTTTCTGAAATTGTATCTTCTTATTGCACATTATTAGCAGAAGTACTCATATACAAATGCTTATATTTTTCTTAGCAAACATGCAATAATAAACACTATTAATTTATGGAATTTATTTGGTTAAGGTTAAGAAGTTATATGAAGCATGTCTACCCCTGTGTCATGATACTTAACAAATAACCAATCTGTGTAAACATAAATATTACTCATCTATGAGTGAACTTTTTGTGGAACTGAATAAAATCCAAAGCTAACATCAGTATTCACTATTTCGTACACCAGTATACACAAATTAAATTGAAACGATGGATCATCCAATTACGGAAAAATGCATTACATCTGTTTTATTTTAAGTAGGTACTTGCAAAATTACGTATTGTATATAGGCACGGTTAACCAATGCAATGGTCATCCCAATGCATTCTTTCTATGTATTACGTTCATTAACACTTACCACAAAAGTCGTTGAGTTCCATGTTCTATTGCCATCCCGTGCCCTCATGCACCAAGAAAGATTAATAATTGTATTGTATTGTGGTTCTGGTGCTGGACCAGTTGGACCTTGTACAATGTAGGAGTTAATTTGGAAAATTAAACTATCTGTTTCATGTAGATGTAGTTATAATAGTCAGGGACATATTATTTGGAAAGCATCTCTGGAGACAACCGTGTTCCATGTTTATGACTTTATCTCTGTTGTTTATTTTAGTACTTATTAGGTTTTGGGTCTCATGATTTGATTATGATTGCATTCATTCTTTCCTGCGAAGTTTACTTTGCTTATCGTTAACATTGGTCTATCAAAGAAATCAGTGTGTCTTGAGTTAGAGACTAGAGAGCAGAAGTCAAGGTGGGGTGATCCAAGTTCATACGACTGAGGTGAAATATTGTTGGTCCATTCAACAATAAAAAATATTTTTTCTACGGTTTTTCTGGTTCTGTGTTTATTACTAATACTAACTGTCCAATAATTCGATTTTCTACTATCTCGACTCTCCTCGATAGCAAAAGCCGCAACCAGAAATAAATATCACGGACTGGAGTTACAAAACTCTATGTGACAAGTGACAGCAATTTTTGTTATATTTTTAGACAAAATTGCTGTTCTTCAATTTCGGGGGCTGGCTTCTAGGAATCGCTAAGCTTTCTTGTTGAATGTAAAGTGAGACATTTTTAAATTCTGTATAATAATCTGTCTTTTGTATGCGTAATTGAATAAACAAGATAAAAAACGTGGATTCGAGTGGATCTGCTGTCATATATCGGTAGCCATAAACCGACATAATCCATTGGATACTATACACTTCAGAGTTCAGAAAGGACTAAAGTCTAATTCTGTGGGCCAGACAAAAGCAATTAATTGTGCATGGCAGAACGGGAGTACACGGGTACTTAGGTTTATCTGTCTGTCTGTGCTATGACTATAAGTATTTTTACATTTTATCATGGTTTTATCTAATCTCCCAAAGTGAGACAAGGTTCAACGTGATTGATACATATATACATATATATACAATATCTATTATCAGGACCTTTGGCATCTGTCAAGGTAGGGTATTTAGTGCAAGATAGTTGAATTATGTTGAAGATGAATTATGTAGGTAGGCAAACAAAAACATCGTAAAATCACAAATGCAAAGCTAAGGGCAAATAAAAGTTAGTCGGTCAGTCTCAGTTCAGTCGCTCTCTAAATCTTGACGCAGACAGAATAGATCTGCCTCCTATGTTTTCGTATTCCTACAACTTGACTAAAATTAATTAATTTTAATTTTGTGCTGGAAGAAACACTTTTATAGGATAAAATTATTTAACTGGGTAACTGCCACCAATTGGATCCTAAGTATAATAAATATAATCGGTTCATTGTGCGTGTAGGTAAAAAAAAATTTATCAATAATCTGAAATAATTAAATATTATTATTATTTATATCTATGTCAAATTCATACTTATTTCAAGTTGTCTATTGCTATATTTACTAGAAAATGTGCGTCCACCGAACCAAGGAAGATTCACCCTGCGTCACAATGACAAAGGTTTTGCCTGGATCGTACAAAAAGGAAATTTCCAAACGTGGATACAATAGAAAATTACGCAGTTTTGGTTCGCTATTGAAGGGCAATCAATGGATTTTGGCTACAGCCTTGGCCATTCCTATTTACTCAATCCATTTATCATACGCAGTTCCAATTCCTGGGAGCGGTTTGATAGCAAAAAATGAACCAGAACCCGTGCCAATTCCAGGGCCTGTTGTTCCGACTTCACCTGCTACTAATGCAGGATTTATAAATGGATTTGTGTCATCCTTATCAATGATTATTGTTTCTGAACTTGGAGACAAAACATTTTTCATTGCAGCCATTATGGCCATGCGACATGCTAGAGTCACTGTTTTCGCAGGAGCAATCACAGCATTAGGTCTTATGACAATTCTATCCGGTATGTGCGTCAGTTTTATTTATACAAGCATCTAAAAAACTTTTTTCACCGATGGGCGATGACTGTAGTAAATGTATAAGACCCATAATGGTATCCTTCATTTTTCAGCATTATTTGGATATGTAACGACTTTTATACCTCGACTTTACACATATTATATATCTACTGCACTTTTTGGACTCTTCGGGTTTAAAATGCTATATGATGGATGTAAAATGTCGAATGACGAAGGAGCTGAAGAATTAGAAGAAGTACAGCATGACTTAAGACAACGAGAAGCGGATGTAGTATAACAATTTAGATTCGTTCATATTTAACTTTTAATGAGAATTTTCTAAAAACAAAGCAAAACAGATCAGAGAAATAATTTAACTTTTAATTATCTTTATCTCACCATACACCACACTTAATATTAAATACACATTTCTTTTGTTTTAAAGGAGAACACGCATTTAATGGGCAGCACAACTAGTGAATCAAAGTCAGTTTACACGAAGATGAGACGAATTTCTGCTTTCATGCTTTTCAAGAGTCTATTTACAAGCTTTGACAATGACATTTTTGGCTGAATGGGGAGATAGAAGTCAGCTTGCCACCGTAGTTTTAGCAGCAAGAGAGGTAATTCAATACTCACTTGTCGATTTTATTTTTATTCATGCATTGTAATCATTTTATTTGCTGATGATGAACATGAAATACTTAAAATATTTTCAAATAAAATGTTTGTCATTGCCTTTTAGAACATCTTGGGTATATGTATTGGAGGAGTCTTAGGTCATTCCATATGTACTGGATTAGCTGTAGTAGGAGGCAGATTATTGGCCCAGAGAATCTCTGTTAAAAATGGTAACCATAAATATCTGAAGATTATTTCCATGTATGATATCAATCTTATAAACGTAAATCTTGGCAACTTTTTAGTTACTATCGCCGGAGGATCTTGTATTTCTAATATTCGCCATAGTGTCGTTATTCATGAGTCCGGATTAACCGAACTTCATCGCGCAGAAAACGAATGAAAATATTAAATACCAGAAGTGAAAAGTGCATCAGTGCACATGCAATATGCCCTTAAATGTACATAACTGCAAAAGTAGAACAAATAAAAATATATAGTAAATTGAAATTCTATGCTACTACGGCCATAGGTTGTAGCGATTATAGTTATGTAAATGAATTAACGTTTTAAATAAGTACAAATACCTAATGATGTGCTGTCTTAAATATAATCTCTGTATGCCTTTGTCTATATATTGGTAAGTCAATTATTATGTTTAATGACGAAAATGACGTTTATTGATACTCAGTGACCAAATATTATAAAATTAATTATTGCAAACATAATTAAGATGTATATCAAAAATTGACGTTACAAAAAATCCGAAAAGTTAAAGAAACAGTAATGAACTTTGCTGCAAGCAATTCTCGTCTTAATATGATACATGATGTGTTTACTATTACTACTATTAATTTCTTTTATAGTCCAAAGTGCATCTCTCATTGTGATTATATAGGAACAGGAAGAAATTAACTGTGCTAGATGTCCATAATAATATATCATTTTTGGCAGTCGCGTTTCAATTCACCCCCCTCAAAATAGTTGACCCCACAAAGTTTTACGAACTTTTTAATGGGACTCCGAAAACATTTACATGTAATTTACACTCTCGATTCGATAGTGTAAAATTACCCAAAGAATAATATCCTCAAAGAAAAAAAGTTTCAAAAAATTCATAAGTTCTCTCTGTG
>JABASH010000323.1:0-44348 GCA_019776445.1 Tomocerus maximus | reverse complement strand
CACAAGAAGTTTGAAGTGATTATCTCAAACCGTTCTTGAGTTATAGTGCTACACCCAATTTTTGTGCTACAAACTGAAGACAGACAGACAGACAGACAGACAGACAGACAGACAGACAGACAGACAGATTGGGCATTCCCATAAAGCAGCGTTCCGCTACTTAATAACTACTACTTCACTAGTACAATTTTTTGGGTTAATTTCCGTCAGGTACGAATATATATGGAGTGAAAACATGTATAGAATGTATTAGGAATAAAATCAAAATAAATTCTAAATTCTAAAATGGATGGACTCCCGGGAAGAGCTTAGAGGGTTGGGTATCTGAAGAATGAGGAACTGGCCTTTTTACCAATTTATGGAACTGTAGGTTAGAATTTAACGTTATTTGAAGGTCTATTGTTGTCGGGAGGTAATTTAAATTACAATGATATGTATAGGAGTATTCAGCCTCTTTGTCTGTGTAAACTACATGAGACGTTTCATTGTTTGTTCTTTCTAGTTATCTTTACTAGGCGCTGGTTACGTCTCTGGACTGGATTTCTCATTTATCTTTCTCTATCTTATTGCATCAGCTTCATTGTCGTCCTCCACACTGTTACATTCTTTAAATACTGCCAGCCCATTCCAATTCACCCGCATACCAAGGAAGGCTCTTAGTTAACTCACTATACTAAGGTGGTTACCTCACTTATATGCAGTGAGTGTGCCAAGGATACTATAGGAGTTCCGCATGCTTAAGAATTCCTTTTCATTATAAAAGTCACCTATATATCAAACTTAATAAAGTGTCATTTACCTCATGACGCTGCACACATTTACTAAACACTATAATATAGCACACCACACTATCACACTATATCTAATCATGATGACCTGTATCATATATTCGCTGCTAAAGTTCAGTCCTAAGGTTACGCAAAATTAATGCAAAAACATTCTTGGCAAGAAGGCAGGCTATGTACACACGGTAGACCGCAGCTAATATATTACTCTCCAATCTTCTGTGTCAGCGAATCCACTAGAAAACTTAGTAAACAGACTCCCACATGCTTAACACAGGTCCTAGTAAGTAAGATACATTATTATATGGTAGATAACTGCATAATATATAGCTAAATGAATTATCAAACTTCTGTTAGTATGTAGGTTCAAGTCTGCCGATTAAATATGGCTTGTGCACTGAAACTAATGTAATTCCCTGCCCACACATCCGGAAGCAAATTCTTCCAACAGACATAAGTGGGATAATAGCATCTCTATTTTAAGCACTTTTACATTACACTTATAAGAACCTCAAGATCCATATACACACAGCGCTGAGTTGAACTTCATCCCTTCATATTTCAAGTGTGTACAATTCATAATAGTTATAATGGAGCTGAAGAAAGGAATCTGGCATCTCTATGATTTTACTACTTTCTGCATCAGCCTTTTATTCCAGTCCAGTTGAATCACTATTATGTACCTTAAGTAATTAAAAGGAATACGCAAGGCTTCTTTAATGTGGTCTGTTCATTGCATGCTCAACTCACCACACGTACACGGCATGCCCTATTGTGTTAACAAGACTTGAGACTCAGCTGGATATATTACTACCCAGGAGTAAGTAGCTATGATCATTCATTCTTAAGATAACTTTATCTCTGCCTTTACCTATCATCCTCCACATACATTCATTACATTTATCAAACTCCTAGGGATTCTCAGCGTACCAATCAAATCAGGTAGCTCTAGCTTCCACATCAAACAGATAATTAGTAGAAGGCACAAGGTTAGTAAAGCCATACTATCATATCAACGAGATTCTGCCAAATTATTTGATGTTCGGGGCACAATCAGTCAGAGCATTCTTAATTGGAATTACTAATCCGTTGAATACAAATCTTTTGAATCCATATCAGTGACTAATACAATGGTCATGTAATACTACCACATTGTAAACACACAAGTTATAGTGTAACGTATCATCTAGAGCGAGGATTAAGTATTTATTACCTAGGAAGGTACCTCAATGCATTGCGGGCTATTCCACAAATAGTAAATAAGAGATAAACTCCAAGTGAGACTATACTTCGTGTAAAGAAATAGTTTGATGTTTGCTTTGTGATGATAGATTTTTTCCACTCACGACGCAACGAGGACGATGATGATGTAAAATCTCAATCGAACCCTATTAGTTGGATAACCGAGACGTATCCATCTTATATAATGAAGTCTAAACTCTGTTTCATTAAAGGCAAATAATGAAGACATTCATTTTAGCAGGTGAGTCTAACGGCAATTTTACAGAGAAAGATACTTCCGACAAATGCTGAAAAGATGTGCTTTATCATACCTTGTATGGATATTGCTACTTTACTAATCCCTCGGAACATCCTTACTTTTCCATGAAAAAGGTAATTGGAATCCTTGGCGGATTTTCAAATTAAGTAGTACAAATATAGTATGAAGAGCTTCCCACTTGCCTTGATTTGCTCACTACCTCATTTCGCAATTGGTACTTGGTAGTAAGTATGTAGTATTGCTTCAATTGATTTGTAGATAACCATTATAGAAAAACTTTTGCAAGTAAACTACTTTTAATATGTAGGCGTACCACAAATTAAACCACGAGCTTGATTATTCTGACTAGTAGAGAGTAGTTACTTCTCTTACACTGCAGGTACCAGCTAATGAATGTACACCACCTCTGGGAAATGAACTAACAAAAAAGTTTTGATAAGTACGTACGAATTGCATCCATCCCCTACTCCTACTCAAACAGTATTACTTGTAGATGGTTACCCTATCAGAAGAATAATACCTCTATTCTATGGTGAATGGCTCTGAAAATACTAGCTTCCATGTGTCACAGATATTATAGAGCAGGGCGAATGACCCTTTCCGTCTCAATTGCATTTTGGATTAGTAATACTTCCTCTCTAATGGAAAACGGAGATCGCAAAATCTAAGGAAATAATCAAAAAAGTACGGAATCTATTCCCTTGCCTCACCTTTAGGTATAATTTCATTCAAGTCGATACGCTACTAATTCAATTGAGTGCAATGTGAGACTAACATCCACTAGGTAATAAAGAAATCTTCTAAGATGTTCATATAGAAATAGACGGACTATTCTTCCTGGAAATCGGATTAAGAGCGCACTTCAATGGATTCTCTTCCAAATTAAGTTGATAGGTGAGTAGTGAGTCTGGTGAGTAGTAAATTACTTTATACACATACCTAGTTAGGTAAGTAGGATAAAGAAGGAACCCAAACCTTTGTGAATTTATTCATTACTACATTAGACATACAGTAGCATACATCTGCTTATAATACTCTATCTTCTCAAGCATGAGTACTACATACGCATTGTCTGTCTACGCTTTCATTTCATTATTATAGTTATTTATTTACTAGATTATCTGTATGGGCAGTATAATTATTATATTATAGCATATAAACATGGGAGTATAATAAATATACTTCTCAAACTACACTCTATATGGGGTATTACACTACATGGCAGTTCGCAATGTTATGGTAGTAGTACTATTTAGCATCCCATATCGTTATCATAAGTGCCAAAGTTATATTTTATACGGGAAAATGACCGATCTCTTTCTCACAACGGAAACTGCACTCCCGATAATGACTTTTTAATACATAAACCACATAATTACATTGCTAAGGCGTTTCTTGTATTTACATTCACAGCTTATTATTGCAGAGAAGAGGATTAGAAGTTATCATTTGATACGGATATTACATTAGTGCTTAAAGGACAATATCAATGTTTCCTATATCTTATGTAATGCAAGGGAATTTAAGTAAACACTTCAACGATACGCACAAGAAGACGTTACAATTGCCGCTTGCCTGATTTCACAATGTCCTGTCACAATACGGTAGCAGAAAAACAGTACTGTTCATACCATGGACAGAGTTTTGCCGAAGATTACATACAGTAGCGTATTTAATGCACACGTAAACAATACAAAAAGCATTTCCGCTCCTACAGAAGACAGGAACCGTCTCATGAGTAACATAACAGAATGACATTGTTATTACGTGAGTAAACTACTGTACTATATCGTTAAGTTCTGGGCATTGTCTTTTTCGTTTTTTTGTTTCAGAGATAAGCAATAAACCTGGTGTAACTTTATCAAAAGTGAATTCATTTAGGTATAAGACAATGTTTGCATATTTTAATTTCTACTGTTCACAATTCTTAGGCTAATCTCTACATTGCATTGTCACAAAGGTAAATCTCTAATGTTACGTGTAGGAAATGTTTTATTGTGAGTTATACTTTGATACTATTGAGTTAGTATACCTAGTCTGAGTTAAGTCATATGATGAGGAATGTTTGCAACGGTTCCGTCAAGAAGTCCGGATCTAGCCTTCCTTGTTTTACTTCTTGAATGCATGAGAAATCGCAGAAAGAGCGTGAGCGAAACCAAAACTACTCAAAATGGAAACTTGGCTATGAACGAACATAGTTTCAAAATTATATGTACATAAAATGTATGCGAAGAAATACATCGAGGGCCATTGCGTTACATTGTACACGATGCATGTGGCAAGAAAATAAAAGATGCTCATTAAATTAGGACATGAAACGAAAGGATCACTTTGCTTCAGATTAGCTTGAATTACCTTTTGGTAAGTCCTTATATCTTACACAGTTTATCTTCCCTCCCTCATTTTCAGAACAAATGCAAGAGTAAACAAGTGAAACAATACCAAACGAGTTGTCTTGCTGTAAATTGCTTTAAGCGAGAAGTGTAGCACATCGTTTCTGCATCGATTACAATATAAATGCTCACAGTCTACATAATGGGCTCAAAATCTTCGTATATCTCAATATGTCCTATATTCAACACATTTATTCTTTTTATGACCCACAGGAGATCACTATTATGGCTAGAAAATATGATCTTTAATCACCTTTCCATTTTCCTATAAAAATCATACGTGTACATGATCTCAAATTACAAGTGACATTCATTCACCTAAATTGCAATCAAATTATTTCAACCAAGAGTAAATATTTATTCATGAATCTGCAGATAGAATACTTGCATTTTTAAAGCTTTCTTAAAAAACAGCTTTACTGACACTAAGCAGCTGAAGAATATCTGATGCACAAATTTAATGGTAGATTGGTTAGGGCAACAGCAGACACCATTTTGTAAAATGAGGATGATCCAAATAATACTTTCTATGAAGCACGATTAAACTGCATGCTTTAGTGCATGCACATTGTGCATGCTAAGCATGTATACTAAATTTCGAAATTAACGATCTTGTAATTCACAGTACCAAGTCGACATATACAACCTTTGAAATGTAAACGTCTCTGGATTATGTCTAATATGATTTGCTTTGGTAAACTGCACTATTTAATTTACATACCACTATCCACACTGAAAATCTCTAGCGTTCATCCAGCAGAAAGAAACTACTTGTTGTATATACCACTAAATGTAAATAAATATAAGAAACTGTACATCTGCACTGCAATAAAAGAGTATACTGTGTTTTAATAGTTACACCGCACAACTGTAAATATTGTATACTGGCTCCACTTGCAGTTGCAATGCAATAGTAGAAGCTATAAGCATTTTTACCAAAGTCTGCATCATATAGGGTCTAACTACAAGCTGGAACTGGAACTTTTATGAATAAAAAAACGCACCCAATGCTGGAATAGGTTTGCAAAGGAGTAAATGGGAATTATACGATCAAGGCTCTAAGCCCTAGTAGACTATCCATAGTGGATGAGTGGATGCAAGTATGTGTGAATGAAATGAGGAAATCTGAACTTGGAAAACATTCAAGAACTTCACATTTATAATTTTATTACAATATTCTTAATGTGTAGCAAGGATTTGATTCATATGTTATCTTTATGCACTCACGATACTCAAATCTAAAGCAATTTAAAGCAAACGTGACGAAGAGAAATCTTTGAGTATTGGTAAGAATACGTTTAACATGTTCTATAGCACGGAGGAAAAGAAACTTGGTGAACATAGAAGGAGGATAACAAGAGCGAAGAATTAAGCATATATGTAGATATTATATGATAGCATCATATCGATCTGTAAAATTGTAGTTGTAGAATTCTCAGATGTGCTAAGAGATATAATCTCATCAAAGTCAACTGCTCTTGTCATTAAGTTAACGCTTGTCTAACAAGCTGAGTCAAGTCAATTGTGATCATTAGAGAAATACTACATGAGGAGAGAACAGTGCAAACAAAAACTTGTGCTTTCACAGACACTGTTAATTTGACAAATTGTCTCAAGAAGAGAGTAGAAACAGATCTACGACGGAGAAGAGCATTATAAACCCTGTCGACTAATCTGTACTGTTTAATTGGAGTAACAGAGCAGACACGCAGTGCATTGAGTGCAGAGCACTTCCTAAAAGTCAGACTTTCTGAGAGATGAAGCTTTGGTGAAACAGAATCCATTATGTTTGTAAGTACGTAAAAGATTTTATTATATGCGATATACATCATATGAAGTGACTTTTCTTATCTCAATCTCTGACTCAGTAAACATAATCCACACTAGTAAAGCTTAAGTATAAGTAGCAAAGAACACTTATAATAACAATTGTAGCTAAAAACTTCCAGCAGTAGGATCTATGAGTTGAGATTAGCAGTCAAGATATTATCTTGTTAATAAGGGTATCAACTGACGTGAGATATTTCCTGAGGATTTCCGCTTTAAAATTTAAAATTCGTGGTTTTCAGATATACACATAGAGAAACGGTTCACATGACTGTGTCAATCCGTTAAAATCTTTAGCTTTACATTCCTCCACTCCTAAAGGATGTCGAAAGAAATAGAATAGGAAACTTTCAAGGAGAATCTAACACGAATTCATTAGCATTTGTGAAAACCTGACAAGCTTGCCTTATTTAACTATACAAAGGCAAGTCGACACGTTATTGTTAATTGTAAGAGGCTTTAGGTTTATGTTCCTACTTATTGTAACCTTTTTTCAGCCCCTTCTAAATGACAATACTACAGTAATATCTACTTAAGAATGAAATTAACCAGAGGGGTTGTGTGACAAAAAATAGATTTTCTACTTTACTAATGTTTATTGCATGTAAGACTACATTTATTTATACCTACATCTAACTATTGTCCTAACTTCCATGAAACAGGCATTTCTCCTTTCTCGTTTTTTGATTGAACTCTTCTTTTTTGCACATGAGCCACAATTACAGTTAAACAAAACAAATTATCGATGCTTCACTACAATCAACTCTCGATCCCTTGCTTTTTCTATATCCTTGTCCCTACGTAAACAACAATCACACACAAATATCAAACAACTACCTACATACAGTAGTTGTTTGCACTTTGCAACAGTCCCGTTGTACTTATCATTGTACATGCAACTTGCTAGTTTGCAAAATTAGAAAAAAATGTGTTACTGCACATTCAAGCTTCTGGCATTCTGTGGTTCTGATTTCAGCGTCAGCGATCCTTGCCTTCCTTTGTTTATGTTTTGGTTTCATACTTACTACGTGTTTATCTACCTACATACATGTTCATTGATAAGAACTAATCAATAGAACGAGTAAAATATTTTAACTTCAATGATATGATAAAATGCACTGGATTACCTACTGCATACGTAACGTAAGGCTGTGTTAATGAACGAATTTACTTTCTGACTTTAATTAAACATACAAATTGATTAATATGCTCTTGAACTACTATTTTACTTGCTAATCGTGCAGTACATAATTTAATGGATTGAACAGCATGGTGAGTTAGACCTTAAGTGGGTGGATTCTAATTCCCAATACCAGTACCCCAAAAGGATCCAACATCCCAGACATAGTCATGTCTGTATTATTATTGGTAATGTACATTGCAATTAATATTGCGAAATACCCAACAAGAGAAAACGCATTATTACACAGCTATATTTATATAACTAAGGATATGCCAAGTATTTTATAGCTTAGACACTATAGACATGGACAACAATGTAATAGTATCAAAATGTAAATATAGGTATGTAATAGGTACCTAGAAACAATAATTGTACAGAAACGATACTTGAAGTCAAAGTAGCTAGCAGACTTGGCATTGTGTTAGTGTATTACATAGTGGCAGAAAAATAATAAGAAGAAAAACACGTGTACTCTATTGATTTAACCTGTTTCATATATCCGTCCGTACCATTGTGTTCAATTACAGGTTGTTTGCCAAACAAATGAAAATACCTTTTCCACAGCTTACATCACACTACGTGCTCAAAGTTAATTAATTGCTTGTACTACTCTCCAATCAGAAATCAAGTCTGCTCTATCAAGAAATCTATAATATTTTGCATAGCAAAAAGATAAAATATGATTAATTACCCGCGAATCTATCATTGTGCATAGAATATAAATAATTCAATCTCTATACTACTCCTCACTACTACAAAGCATGGCTAAGTGCTGAAAATAATTTTTTGCATGCATCTTCGTTGTAGGTAGAATCTCTTGACCTAAACCACACTTCCACTCGTTTCTCCATCTTTGCAAGTGTAATAATATTCAGAATTCAAAGCAGAGAGTTCATAGATGAAAATATTTGTCTGTCTTTTGACTGACACGACATTCGTCAAGTTCTCTTGCTCTTGCATATTGAATCTGTATGGTTCATGATAATTATTGAGTTTTGCATGCATATACTTGTACAGTGCACATGCAACTTTTATAATGTATTAGAATACATATAATTATCCCTTTTTGAACATTAAAGCCCTAGTGTAAAGTTACTACACCTTAAGAGATTCGTTTGTGGTCTTTAGACTGATTAAGGTGCTTTAGCATATAGATATGTAGAATAATGCAGTTCACACATTCGTTCTACTAAAGAATAATAAAGTATAAGTAAATCCATTCCACACACATTCTCGGCGTGACAAACCTTCCCTTGAGCACTGGATACGTATTAGCATCAATGAATGACATAGTAGTGGGCCAGTATGTTGAATGTATCACAACACATCACCATTTGACTAAGAAAAAGCTATTATAAATAATGCATATAATCTAGAGCCATTCATTACAGACAAAGCTCTTTTCACTTGTGCAAAACCAGAATACACCTTTTTTCTAAATCTGCACCTTGCTGTGAGAGTCTGATCTTTTAGCACCATCACATGCTAAACGGTAATGAAAGAGATAAAACATTATCCGCACCATGTGGCACGTAGTATGAGTGCTAATCGAAGAATGGGAAACAAAAGAATCAACGAAAACGAAGCCAAGTTCACATTTGCAATATTTGGAAAGGTCATTTCAATATATGAATATAATCAAATAGAGTTCTTTTATTTGACAGGAGGACACGATCTATGCAGCTAAACAACTTCAACCAACCCATTTTTCATTAGGCACTCAAATGTATGGCTAATAATTGTGCACAACAATCAAAAGGGAATTAAGAATTCAATTAAATTCAGGTAAGTGGCACAATCTACTTCTTTTCATTTTTCGTGTCATATTGAGGAATAGAACTTCCACTCTGGAGATTAAGGACTTGCATGGTGAGATTTGGGCTCGACCCTAACGGCACGAATTTTCCACTGTAATGCAAATGCAAATAATCCTCATTCAGAAGGTATACCTCCATTTCAATGCAAGGGACATACAGGCAGGACAATTCAGACACGCACTGCTGAAAAGGTAGTTTGTTTCGGAATCTTGTCTACACCAAAGGGGCAACTTCTGCTTGCCTTTGCTCTATAAATTTGCATAATTTTTATATTGTAGGACACGTTCTTTACGCATAGTTTGCTATTGCTACTATGCTCTAGTATCATAACACTGTATTCGTATAAGCATGATAATAAAAAATGGTATCATCAAATTCTTTTAGTGAGCTTCTTCTCCTTGGCATTTTGCACTGCTAATTATCATTCTCTGAGTACTCATTCATCTACTTATCTAACTTTCGTCATTCATTAGTAAGTTTTCAGTACAGTAGAGACGACTAGTCAACTAATGACCACATCAACGTCAACTTAGAATTCAAAGTGGAATCAAAACAGCTTTGTTAAAGATGCAGAGCAGACTCCTGTCAAGTCGTCGGTCCCACCTTATGCAATGAACGTATGTATCGACAACTAAGTGTACAAGGTGGAATGGCATTGCATGTCGTACTTACAACTTACGATTTAGTTGAATCTCAATTCAATTCAAGTTTTCTTGGTGTCTGTACACATAAAATGGAAAAGAATGGACATTGAAATCCTATTAGACTTGTTTTATTTGTAGTGCAAAGAGGCAATACATTAGATAAAACCCTGGAGCAAGGAATAATAACAAAGCTTTAGAAAGAGGGCACAAGGTTTATGTCTCTTTGAAATGAACAATCAACAATAAGAAAAGCATAGCAAATTATTTTCACGTTACCTTTTTAGCGTCCGATCTCTTAAGCGTATATCCTCAAGATCCACCTGATCTTCGTTGCTGATATACTCAAGCATGTGAATTTTCAACATTTTAAAATAATGTAAGCCACAGAGAGATAAAGATTACTGTACTGATTTTCAGTAGTTCAGCTTGAAGCTGTCAATATTTATGTGATTTTTCTGCGGAACGAATATTTAAACTAAACACTTTAATTCAGGATGCAACTGAAAACTGAACCAGTGAGCATTATCAGTGAGTCAAACTAGCCAATTGCAAATGTTCATCCCAATTTGTTATATTGACAGTAGTGTCTGCAATAAGGATAACAGATAGATATACAAATCAGAACAGAAGCAGATAAAAGGTCAGTCGAGTTAACGAATACGACAACTTCAACTACCCACAACCGGCCAAGTTAACAAGTTGAAAGAGCTTGAGCTACTCGAATTTCTATCCTGGAGCAATTCCATACAAATCCCTATCTTTTCATATCATGTCTGATATAACAATGCGCTCTCTTATTACTAAAACACCAAGAGAACAACATTAATTAGTACACAAGTCCATTTATCAAATCAACTTGTAGTTTCTTGTCTGGGAAACTTTTATTATCTTACTGGATAGCTATCTCCTCAACTATTTGTCAATAATATCCTTGGTTAGCTTCGCTTGCAAATCTCTCTTCGAGAAAAAACCAAAAGTCAAAATCTGACATATGATACTGTGGTCTCGCACACACACACACTCAACCCAACATTTGAATAGGTAGTCCGAGATGAAAATCATACACATGTATTTGCGTGAGATGGAAAACCAAAGAAAAGTCAGAAAACCACAAAGTGTGCTTACATGTAGTTTGTGTGTCTGAAAAAGGGATCTGTGATTGCATTAAGTTCAGTGGTCTCTCTATTGTTTGTCTTTTTGTTTGCTATTGTCTAAAAAATAGCATGGGGAGATTCGTTGATAATTCTTGCTAAATGTAGCTGTGTAGCTCATGTGTACCTTACCACTTCACAAGTTCACTTTTATGCTTCTTCAATTAAAGTAGAAATTTCTCGTTGCGAAATGTATGCACAGATAGAAAACAACAGAAAGAGTAGACCTTGACGGAGGCTTTTTGGTTTTATTTAGTTTCTGTTGTGGTCTGTTGGTGTTAGACCCCTATAATCGTAGTCTAACGTGTAAGAATCGATTTAGTAGTACAATGTACAATCCCATATTGGCTATATAGTAATGAATTGATTGTGCGAGTCTTTAATTATCGTATAGACAATCCATTTCGACGGAAGAATAGAAATTTCTATAAATGATTGCGTAGGTAGGCCTGTTTCACTAGTTCAACTTCAACTTCGGAGTATTACGCAGTAAATTGTCCTCCTACACCTTTTTTTATATTATCACTCGGTAGTGTCTATTCCGCGGAGTTTGTGCACTGGGCAGTTTGAGAGCGTATCTCGTTGCAATATATTACAAATATTAGTGCACATCATAAATATGGCTAATATGTAACCTTTAAAGTGAATTGCTCTGTTGTCGTTGCCTGTAGTAAGTATTGTGTAGTGCCTGCCACTGCCCTAGGTCTTTTCACTGACAATGACTCATTGCTTTTAATACTGGGATGGGCTTTACCAATATATTAGTGTTATGACTGAGCACTGAATTCATATTACATAAGCGTAGTATGTATCTGCCAGAAGCATGAATGAGCATTTGTCTCTCCTTCTCAAAGAGTATATTGACCGTAATTTGAGCTGATATCGTGAACTGCACATGAACCTCAGAAAATTCTATTCTCTTGTTAGAAGCTAGCGATTAAATTGCAGTCGTTACTGTATTTTTGAATGAAATGCAGGACATGTCGTTCAGAAATAGTTATGCTATCAGACAGAAAAGGACATGACAAGACACTTCTTCAGTTTCTAGATGATTACGGTAATTTTCAGGTGAAATCAATTCTTTTGTTTGCAGAATCGGTTATCCACTGGATTTGAGTTCCGGGGAAATGTGTTGTGTCCACAGAAGAGTAAATTAACCTGTTGCACAATTATTCTTGTGAAATCTGACTCAGGTCAGGTCAACTACACCTCGACTTAATTAGACCACAGTCATCAGTTGAAATCACAATTTAGCCAACTCGGCTTGGCAAGTCTTCACTTTGGGCTGTTATGTTATGCATGAACATGTGCAGAATATATTTTGATAAAGAGATTTCAGAATTATAGAGCCATATCATAAACAGCGACCATTACACCAAGTCTATCCAAGTAGAAAAATTGCTGAGGAGCCATTTTAATATGATTATGTGTTATATGAGGGTTGTTCAGTTGATTTCAATCAAGTCAAACTGAAACCAAACCAAACCACACGTTTTGCAACTGCGACCAAGTTAAATGTGTAGTAGTGGGTAGTAAACACATAGCCAGTTCTTAGCTATTCCAAAAGTGATTCCGCAAATGGATAAATGAGAGTTGCTTTACTGACTCTTCGCCATTGCCACCAACTCGTGCTATTTACGATAATTTTTTCCAAAAGGTTTATCTCTACTTACGATTAACCCCAGACCTAGTGCTCTATTACGTGTCAGCCAAGAGCTATATACCTCCTGTAATCTCACGCAGAGCACAACAGCAAAGAAAATCACACCGCAAATTGGCCAGAGCCACAGTTTAAAGAGAACGCCGTGATTTGCTCAGACGTAATAATTTATGCTTCACCCACTTGACAATCAAAACACAACAGAACTGAACTGATTTCCAACTGTTTCACTTAATAATCCTGTTTCTAATTTCAAACTCCAAATTTTCAAGCTCCGGTGTAGGGACAGATGATGCAATCATACCCAACAATGCTACCCGATGAAATCACAATTATAAAACCCACAACTTGAGACGTAGACACAGAGTAGGAAAACTGAATAGCACCTTGAAGTATCTAAAGAGGTTTGTATGAAAAATATTCGACTGGGCACAAGACACGCATGCTGTTCCCACTGACTCTTTCAAATCTTAAATGAAACGGTTGAAATACGAGAGGGATAAATCTTGGTCATGTTTCAAATGAGACGAAGAGTAGTGAGAAGATAGCATAGTAAACCATAAGTAAGACCAGACAAAACCAGATGAGGTTGAGGGTAAGATGAAGCAAAGCGTTGCAGTACTACTTTACTACAGAAGAAAACATTCATATAATAACATACACAAGTCTATACTTTACGCATAGTTCTTACATGCATTTTCATTCTTTAAGACACCTAAGTAGTTGTCAGTCTGCGTACCTGCACACAGTACAGTACACACAGGTAAAGCTTATGCAGCCAACTCAGATAAGTAAACTTGGCTAAAGAAAGGAAACCAACCCCATCATGAGCTAATACTCGTGTCCTGCTAATGTTATTACGTTAGCTTGGTTAAACTTTACTATCAGTAAGTAGGTATGCACTACGTGTACCTACTGACGTTCGCTAGAATATAAAATCAGACATGGGGGAGTGTAACTTCACTCGTAACACTATTATCCATGTACTTAGCAGTGTCTAACTACAATATAAACCTAAGAAATAATATCTCTGTAATAACAACAACAACATAAAAGAGTAAGCATGAGAAGATTTGCATAAAGAGTCCAGTGTTCAATGTATTTAATCCATTTGCCGCCTTTTAGCACCAGATTGAGAACTCAACAAGGCAGTCTCTCCTTAGATTCTGACGGGCAAAAACTTTAAATAGATAAAGATGTCAATGCACACTGTTTACTCAAAGATGGGGAATCTAGCTCAGAATATTGTTTACTCTCTAGCAGTAAAACAGACATTGAGGGAAATGGGAACTTGGCATAGAAATTCCTGATGAGATGTCACAGTTGACATCCTACGACAATCACATCATACGCTGAGGACACCCATCGAACACAGTTTGGGAATCAGCCAACCTAAACCTTCTTACACACTCAACACACAGAATCGGCCCTTCGACAAATTCTAATTCAGTTAACATCTTTGTCTGCCAATGCCCTATAATGCAATCAAAGGATTTTGTGGCCCAGCTGCTGTCGTCTTGTTTTGATGAGCCACTCTCCCAACATTTTGCATACTTAGTTAATTTGCACAATAGGTATAAAGGAGAAGACTCTACTGCTATAACGTAATCACTAGCTACCTACGTAGCTATGCAATTCCTCTAACTGCCTTATTGTTATTACTATGTACCCCGCTTTTGATTGTATTCGATACAATAAATTCATTTTCGAGCGATTTCGTTCCAATAAATGTAAATATTGTATATATAAATAATACAGTGCAACTGCTTAATGCAGATAGAAATGTTTCCTTAAGCTCAGCACAAGATAATCATAATTTCATAAAAGTCTGCATTTAAAAAACATATTTCGGTTTACTGTAATGATATTTTAAATGCCTAATACAGATATAAGGTGTGTTAAGTAATATTGTGAAATACATTTTCATGACACTGCATGAAAATTCGTGGTAATGCTGCCGTAATTTTAAAATATAGGCTCTCCTAAGTCTTAATTGAGGTTTTATGAGTTGCTAAATTACAACTGCTACGTGTTCTTATGTAAATTTTTCACACAAACTCAATTTGTTTATTTGACAGTATTAATACATCTAAAAACTGAATAGGGAACGTGGCATATGCACGGCATATTTCGTATATAAAGCATCGACAGAGCTTTCAGTAGTCTCATGAGCATGTAAAGTAGACCACTACTATAGGTTGAGACTTCACAAGAGACAGGACGGTAAAAACCAGAGGCAATGCATGCCAAAAGTAACACACATAATTCATAGGAATGGAGTAATTTAGTTTTGTAGTATGTGTCTAAGATTTAGTTTGCTACCGCCCGTCACGATTTGAAGCTTACTTTTACAATCGTCATAACCTCTCTTCATTGCATTAGATAGGTAGGATAGCTGTGAGCTATGTAGTGACTAAACTGACGTTAAAAATTCATGCTACATTATTTCACTCACATGACATGACATAGGTGGGTAAGCAATCATAGCATTTTAATGATCACTGTGGATTGAGTACAATCTTGATATATTTTTGACGGGCTGAAATTGCATTTAGCAAGAGGCAAAAGCAAAAACTTTGTATGCACTACCTTAATTAGCGTCGCCTATTCGTTATTGCACACGTCTTGTGCATATGTAATCCAAATAGGTATATATTGTTTACATTTATCCATTAACAATTGCTCACTAATTACTTTAATATTGCATTATTATACGATTATGAGTTTACGAGCTGTTTGAGGTACTGGCAGTGCTATGAAATGAAAAGTCAACAAACTAAAAGATAATTTATACACGTAGGTGTAGATATTAAAGTGATATAAAATTGGATTTCTGTTCTACATTGTACTCTATCGTGGTAGAATGTGTTAAAAATTCAATTATATAATCGAGAAGGTTACCAATGTGTACTCGATTAAGAGATGAAAGTTGAAGGTCTACTATGTCCATCTAAACTGTACTTAATATAACGGTAATAATCTTACTACCGTATAATATGCAAAAAAGGCTATATAGATTAGATAAAGTTAGCCATTACGATTGTTTATGCTATATCAATCGCTACCTAATGACATTTTACAGCAGGAATTTATTGAGAAACTATAAATTGCATTGACGTTGGCTACACAGAAGAGAGGCAAACTACTGTTGACCGAAAACCTACGGTATTAAGAAGGCGAAGGGTATATACTTATTGTTGGCTATGGTCTACTACGATTAGCCTTAGTAGGTAATATCACTTATCTCAAAGCTTATAATGATACTTAGGTAGGTCTGAAACAGCTATATCTATCTACTGCAAGAAACAAGCAGCGTTGCATAGAAGAACATTTAAACATAATATCCTTATACAATTGGTAGGCCCACATAATATTTATGGCTAGCAGAAATGCATTGTTAGCTTACAGAAGTAAAACTTTAAAAAGGAATAGCAGTAAGTAGAATTTCATATCTCCACCCACGTAATACATACTGCATTAGCACAGATAGGGATAATGAGACAATAGATTATGATACTCAAGAGCTGAAGACCAAGATATATCACGGATATCAATTACTGGTAGTAGGTTAAGCATTACGTAGCAGAATAGTACAAACAGGTCTATGTATATTACATCTGCACTCACTCCAGCCACAGTATACATAACAATAACTTACATACATAGACCTATATGTAGGTAAATAGATGTATCTGATAATTTCTTGGGATTTTATTGCAGTGCACAGTGGAGATTGATATGGCATAGTGGAAGTGTATTGGCGCTAGTTCCCCTGTCTTGTCTTGTCACTCTTAAGTGTAAACTCATGGAAGCGTAAAAAAAGTAACAACATAAAGACTCATATAATTTGCCTTATTAGTAGTACAAGCGAGAGAACGAGTATTAGCAACATGAACACCAAAGGCAGCAGAATTACTTATTCCATCTCTATTGACCATTAAGGTGAAAATTTAAACTCTCCTTCTTTGGCATGGATTTGCACTGGGCCCTATTCATAAGTGGACATAGTAGTCACAGCCTAAGTAACGAAACGAAATTAAATGCTTCTCTATATTGCCCATTTATTTTCTAGACAGTCATGCGTGCACAATGCCCATTGTCGTTCAAACGAGTATTAAACAGAGTCATAATATAATCTATCTATCTGTAAAAGAATCCATACACAATCCACAATCAGCAGCAGCCAAGAGCTGAATGCATTTTGCAAACACTACTATTGTACACTCATATACTAAATACTTAATAAGAAATAACTTCCAAGTACTTAGTTACATTACATATGCACATTTTTTGCAGCACTTAAAATCATAGGGTGTCAGCAAACTGTGTGGCACTCCATTCCATGCTACACACAAACACAGTTCAACCTTAGGATTAATACCTAGGAAATTCCACTAATGTAAGCTCACCGCTGAGATATCAATGACCACTAGTTACATGCTATTGTACTGTGCTATTGATGCATTCTTATAAATTGTGATGTATTACTGTGATTGTATGAATCAGGGATAGTGATAAGGTCCGTATGTATACTTCTTTCATACTCCAGTTGTAATGTGGGCTAAGCTAGTAAAATAAGAAACAGACACAGGAGTAGTACCTTATGTTGAGTCTTGAGAATTAGTTAAGGCAGACGAAATACAGCAGGTTCTTTCAAATAATAATATTCTCAAAACAGTATCAATACGTGTATGAACCATGTGAGCATACAACAAGACAGTTCATAATATTATTTTTGCAATGTAGTTCATGTACAGTATCTAGGTTTATGTTTTAAACTTTTTTCTTTGATATGTTAACATCAAAGCTCAACGCACAGAGATCAATGTTTAATTGGATGTTTACCTAGCGCATGTAAGAGTTAGCATTAAAACTTCCTGTTGGATTTGTGGAGAAATCAGTTCACTCAATTGCATATACTGTACTTAATACTTATTTCAACTGATTGGCTATTGAAATGTGATTTTTCTAGCAATTGCAAAAAAATTTGATTGTGATCAAATACACTGCCCATAAAAACCACACTATTAGAAACTAAAAGGGTTAATAAATCAGAAAAGGTGAAAGACATTTGTTTTTACTCTCGTTAGCCAGCTAGCTATTAATAATGTGTACTTTGTCTTGTCAGTAACTCATTGCTAGTACTACCTCCATGACATGGCACAATAAAAATGCACTCTTTTACTCTTTTTGCTAAAAGAAACTAAAATAGATAATAACAATGGAAAGAAGTGGTGCAATGCACAATTTAAGGATTCGTTTGACTAGCATTGAATGTACACCCCGGGTTTGTCTTTCTCAAAGAATGGTGATGTAATACAAAATGTAGTGCACATGATTGCATTATCTACGATGTATAGTACTTTCGTCGAATTCTGTAACAGCGTCCTGAAGGTGTCTCAATATATTTATGAACCTACATGTGTCCATCGGTTAACTATAACAACAACAACAAAGGACCACCATTAGGTAACCAACAATTTAGACCTCTCCTTTTCATTCATCCGCACAACGGTAATCCTTGATGTTTTTCACCACTTTACGTGTGCAATGCTCTCAAATAGAAAAATTAGTTCAAGTTTACTTTTGATAATAGTGTTATTCCATCTAGAATAGGGCTGGCTCTCTTGCTGTCAATTTAGCAGAAATACTTACACTTTAATAAACATTCATGGTGCAGATTTGTTCGACAGATATGATTTAAGCATTTCATTCTATACACTTCATACTTGTACAGTACTTTTTTTAAATGAACGCACAACTTCTGTTAATGCGTTCATTTACATTCTGAAGTACAAGTGCACCTAATTTTCGACTTGGGCATTCATATATCAAGGATTGTAAATCTATTGCTAGAAACCAATGTGCTGTCTATCCATGGCCTTTATTCGAAATATTACAGTATTAGATTAATGTGAAATTGAATGTGCCAGTTGAAGTTTTATATTTGCTGTGCAGGCATAAATACACATGCAATTAGGTAACTAGTCCTCATATCTTCATTGGAAAATAACGCAAGTTATAATAACCAAATGAAAAGATGTAATTAACTGATAATAGTGCTATTAAAAATAACACTACATACACATGAGTAAAACAAGGCTGCAAAATCACGCCCAATGAGCATCTGTCCGTTATTTTGCATTGTGTGCGAATCTTTGAGGTTTATATTGCAAAAAGAATGTATTCAAAACGTGGGATTCCCTTGCTCTCAATTTCTGTGCAAATTAGCTACTATAGCGTCTGTGGAAGTGGAAAACGCTAGTGTTTGAGCAATGACAAAAATTAGTAAATTATAGGCAGTCTGTAAAAATATTTTCCTAGACAAAAAACAAGCAATTTAGACTCGACTGTGTTTAACCACCGAAATATTGTAATCTAACATTAATTCGCTTACATCCTTACTCTTACTAGTCGCAGAAAGAAAGGAAAAGACTTTCGTAGAAAATAATATAGAGCTAATTACGAAGCTAATTTGATTTCCTGTGACACTAAATTATAGGTTGTCACCATACAAGAAAGTTTGAGGTTGATTTGTGGCCTGCGTAATTTTGGTACCGAAATTAAAGCCAGTAGAATCATAGTAGTTAATTAGAGTCTCAATTCAACTGAAGAGAATAAAAGTAAAAACGCAGATTACATTACTTTCATAATTGTATATGTATATCGTAATAGCACTAGTGCCTACTCTTGTTAGTTTTTATACAGACAATGTCGACGAGGAGAGAAGATCTGCACAGGAATAAGCACGCATAGCCACAGACAGAGCAACTGAGCAGAGATAGTGAATTTCACTTGGTTTTTGCTATTGGCAACTTAGCTAATGCTAACTGTGAGTAGAATTTGAATAAGCAAGATTAGCAGTTGGGCAGAATAGGCTAATAGTGCATTTGTACGAAGGGCGGTAGCAAAATGGAAAAATTAGTATACTGTTATGTTATTCAAAGCCATTGTGTGTCTACTTTGGGTTTGAGCTTAGAGTGTAGGCGAGTTGTCAGTTGTCAAGGCTCAGGTCAATCATCCCACTTTGCTATCAAAGAAGATAGTATCATTGCACAATGTGATGCGAATATATTTCTTATTCCTGTCACACTTATCAAAACCCATTTACTCATCCATTCTATACGGATTCCAATGCACCATGGACAAAATGAAGAGAAACTGATAATGAATCTTTCGTAGCCATCGATGTTTGATGTGATGACAAAGGGAAAATTAAATTTCGAGAGTTTCTTTTTATACTGTATATTCTATTTGCATTGCATTATTTACTGGTACAATTAATGTACAATACTTAGCCACAAGACATCTGTCCTGTCCTCTTCGTCTTTAGATTCTT
This sequence comes from Tomocerus maximus, assembly GCA_019776445.1. Taxonomy (NCBI): domain Eukaryota; kingdom Metazoa; phylum Arthropoda; class Collembola; order Entomobryomorpha; family Tomoceridae; genus Tomocerus; species Tomocerus maximus. Next base: position 24,048 of record JABASH010000323.1, on the reverse strand, counting down.
CTGTTTGATTAGCACTGCATGTTTGCCTAATCCAATATGCACCATAATGTCATAACTTCCATTAAAAGATTATTTCATAGATAAAAGTATAATGTAGCATTTGACAGTGTAAATAATTCAATGCAACTTCCAACCACAAAGCAGTAGGTACTAGTTTAATTATTTCTTCCTTGATTTCCTGCTAAATCCATTGTAGTCCAAGCAGTTGATAAGCTAATGCAAAATACACATCTATAGCAAACAAATTATTTATGCATTGGAAATTTGCATTTCTTTCTGCAATGCAACAATGGGTATCTAATGATGCTTGTAATAATCTATTCAAAGGCGGAAACTGATTGGTTCCTTCGTGTACGCATAAGAATTCCATGTAAACAGCATCTGGCTGTTTCATTGTCAAGTGCCTATTAATAAAGCAGTTCAAATCATAGCATTGGAAAAGAGCAAAGAACCTCTGAAGTCTTTTCTAACACCATAGTCAAATCACACTAATAAACCTGGGCATAGGAAAGGACATTATACTGTGTGTAGTTAATTAAACGTACATGCAGAGCAGTATCGTTTGTAATAAAAAGCTACTGCTCCTTATTATTGTGTGTATCTGTAAGACGAGTACGTGCGCTGCTCTTGCAATGACATATAAGGCAACTTCTACGAAATATCACTTACAAGAATCATCAAGCAGTCCTTATACATCCCGTTGGCTATTGACTTTAACGGGACACGCACTAATCGATATAAAAATCAAATCCTATGCTCTCTATGTGGCTCCACTCAATTCAGCATCATAATCTATTCGCTAGTAAATTGAGAGATAAAAATAGTACTTATGTGGACATAATAAATGTAAAGATGTACATTTTATCAGTAGCTCATGTGAATCCAACAAGACTCTAAAATACAGGATGATGTTGAATGAAAGTGCAATTGACAATGTTGTAGTTGAAGCCAAGCATGAATGATTTCAAGATGAGTATACAGATTAGGAATCTATTTGATCGTAGATTAACTGAAGGAGCTGAAACAAATATACTAAAAGACCTAACTTATCTTCCCCAGTTAATGCACTGTACGTAATTTGTGTGAGAGTACGGACTCACTATCTCCTCACTAGACAAGTCAACTCTCATCCTTAATCAGAGTCGATCAGTCAGAAGAACTACTTATGCTACACATTTAACGCTCATTCGACTTTCAAGGAAAGAATGGAAACGGTGCTTTGGGCAGTCGTGCTTGAAAATGTATTCTTTTTCACTCGTTTTGGTAATGAACATAAACCAATGGAATCTCAGACTATCAACTATAACTACTTTATTAAGGAAAACAATGAGATTTTGACTGCTCCTTTAACTATTGTGAAAGTTTTTTAATGATTCTAATCAAGGAAAGGAATAATAATAAAACATCTGCTCATTCATATCTTCAATAACATAAAATATGACAAAAGCTCAAAATAGACAACCAAATGCTTCTGAAAAATTCCAACATTGCAGTTGTACTTCAAAGAGCCATACATAATGAACTCTTTAGAAATAATGTTTGACAATTCCTAAAGCGAACCGGAAACATCTGTGTATATTTACTACAGTTTTAATCTAGAGTCATAATTTAATTGAAAATGGTACGATGCTATTTCATTTCAAGAGACAAATAATTTGCACTTTAATTTTATACTACAAGAGGAAGAGTTACAAAAGTGTAAGCAAAAGTGGTTATTCTAAAAAGTAGATAATTTGCGGATTAAATATTAAAAGATTCTAACTGGTCATGAAGGATGGTCATGAAATGCACGCTCATGAAAATGAGACTAGCTTTTAGTTAAAGTTGAATGGAATAGTTCATTCATTCTGTTTAGTTTACTACTCATTCCATTCATTATATAAACATACAATTTTCGCCTGTCAGAATTGTGTTGTACAAGTTAACATAACATATAATCGGGTATTGAAGTAGGGATAAGTCAGGTTTACATTAGCCTCTCCCGAAGGGTCTTTGCTTAGAGACGACGCATAAAAACAAGGTACTAGATGGTTTATTGCCTTGACTAGCTTCGACTGGCCTACAGTAACAAATGCTTGTGAATGTTTTTTCCTTTCCCTACATATCGTATGTCTAACAATGTGTATACATTGGGGCGGAAAATCTCATTAATTATTCCTACAAGATTCCACAGCTTAAACAACACCAGAACTACAACATACCAATTCTTTCTTCATTTTCCGCCGGCACGGCACGAGGAGTTAGACTATCAACCCACAATCAACAGATTCGGCCAATTTTTGGTGCTCTGCGCCTGGGTTTGGTTATTGGTGTCTGTCTGCGCGATTCCATTTAGGATTACCGTATCGTATTGTTCTTGTAGGTACTTCTATTTAGTTCCTTTCAGATTACAGAACTACAGATAGTTAACTTTTGGCATTTCAGTCGAGAGTTGACTCCAGTCACCTTACGACCACGGAACAACAATAAACAAACAAAGCAATGAGACAAAGACCCTGTGGCACAGTTGTGGCACGTACTCCACATTAAACAAAATCGCTATAAAAGCAACACTCATTATTTCTGTAATGGTTATTGCAACCATTTAGAATTCATGCATTGCAACTCAATTTCTATGGGTAGATTGCAAATGCTATCTTAATGTTCTTTTTTTACAATTATTAATGTATTTAATCTTTATAATTGAATTCTACTCAGGCGATCCGTCAAGGAATGTGCAACTTGGATCCAGAATCCAGAGTATTAGAACAATGACAGTTTAGACATTCCTGTCAAGGTCCCGTCTACTCTAATAAGATTTCCAACGTCACGATTAGGTAAATATTGGCATTGCTAACTTAACTTACAACTCCACTTACATTTAGCGTAGTGTAGGATATTGCACTTGGCAGTTGAAAATAGAACGTAAACCAGATCTCTCTATCCCATTTAAGAACCAGTCAGCAATATCTTGGATTATGTCGTTATAATTACATTTGTAGCGTTATCATACTTTACTGGCTACGGCTACATACTACTATCTCGTATCTGTAACTCCGGTCCATGCATGGAATCATTCCAATCATATTTTATCTCTACCTATAATTTTTCATATTAAACCATTAAGGGAATGCATCAGCGAAACAAAACTCATTACTACTATCATATGTTACCTTACAGTTTTGTTAAAATTATCTGCATGGTAAGTATAGCATTAGCATAGAAAAAGATTGATTGATATCATTGTATTCTTGTCAAAATATATCGTATGTCAAAATTAGTCATTAGGATACCATCTCTATACCACAACTGAACAAATACCTAGCCAGAAACATCTGCTCATTGCATTTTGTATGCGAACTTTTCCAGACTAATTTTTGAATACTTATACATAATTTATGCATGCAGCAACAAAAAACAAAACATTCCAATCGCTTTAGGTTTTTAAAGTACAATTTGAGATTATTGTGTTATTTAGGCCGCAAAATCGTGTATTCAATTAAAAATTTGTGATTGTTGCAAAAATGTAAACGAAATTCTGGCTAACCTGAACTTACTTACGCTGATATTATACTATAGTCAACCGAAGTATTTGTCGGATTTTCGTAGCTACAATGGATAATTATTGAAATAGTAATTGGACGATGAAAATAAAGAATGAATAGGCTTTTGTGAAACTGTAAGAGCCGGCCCGTTGATATATCCCGCATAAATAATGAGGAAATCCCTGTCATTTGTATTTAGCATTGTTCACTTTGGCATATGACGCAGAAATGGATGGGTCGATGTCAGAATCTGCATGTTGGTGCTGTAGTCCTTATGCCTAATGATATTTATATGTAGAACAGTGTGATTGAACAATGTAGGTCTCCTGCCCTTCGATATGGGAGTTGATTTTACTTGAACTCTGCTGACAAGAATAGCAGAATCATTTATCAGAGAGTGGAAGAAGGGATAGATGGTAGGAGAGATAGTGACGTGCGCTGGGCTGTCTTGTATTATATTGAAACACATTTCCATTTCATTGCTGGACTCATTTGTTTAGATTAGAATGGACTTGTACATAGTCTGTACTGTTCTGTCCGGCCATTTAACAAAACGAGGATGAGCAGAGTCTGACATGACATTCACATTATCTTTAGATTACATTACATTACATCACATAACAGAGCCAGGCACATAATGCATTACATGCTAAATTATGCACGATGTGCTTTTGTCGAGATATATAAGTACATGCATAACTTGATGCTATCTCTTGTGGCTACACAAAAGTATGCGTGCTTCGTCTGTATTTGAATCTAACGTAACATGGCTGGATTACATCTATCCATGTATCAAGTCCTATACAAGAACCTTTTGTTGTGCTCGCCTGCCTTTTGTAATCATGATCATCTTGATCATTGACATCACTTTACTAACTGATGGAATGGAAACATAGAAAGATCCCAACTCTATAACTCTATCAGTTCCTATACATAAATGGATAAATGCACACTCGCTCCGCTCAAGAGGACGAATCTCTCCAACAGACATACAAAACTAAGCACGATTTCATTTTCACCATTCAGTGTTGAATTACAAAGGGACCGACTCCTTAGAACATTCTTCGTCAATTTTAATCGTCCTAAACAGCCAACAGCTTGAAGTTTTTAAACAATTTTTCTCTGTTAGCTCCCATTAACTGCATTTAAACATCCCACCACAGTCTCGTTTATTTATTTAAAAGATCACTACTGTGGTTTCCGATGAAGATGACTTAGCCACATTGTTTAATGTAGGAAATATCATGAATGAATCAAAAGCATTACGTATTAGAGAAAGTTTTGGCCTATTGTTTACAGTCACATTCTTAACAAATCCGTACAAATTGAATTTCATGAATAGTGCTACCTAAATAAGCATCAATGCTTATTATTCATACCCATACCCACCTATTATATTCAAGATATCAAACACATGCTTATAAATTAGAGTCGAACAGAGATACTCCTCAAGCTTAAGCTAGTCATAGCCATGTTGTAACAGACCTATTGCATAAGAATGTTTAATTTGACATTAATAGTTGCATAAGTATGCAAAAGTATGCAAAAATCTCGGAAGCTAAACCTTTTCATATCAAGAATCAAGATAAATTGCATACTACATTTATTTATAGCCACATTTAGTAGTTCAGCATTGTTAGCTGTTTAGTATTTAGTAAAGAAAAAATTGTGCGATTCGAAATGTCTGTCTTGGATTTGAGGAGGAAGAGAGGACACGGATGGGAGATAGGACAAGAGGTGCAGGTGTTGAAAATGTGAAAATATCGCGTGCCTTCCCAGCTGTCATTTCTTCACTCAAGATAAAAATAGCATGCATTCATTATTGGAAAACTCTATTTGTATCTATTCTGTTCAACGAGGCAGTGATCTACACACGCAAAGAATTTATGTATTTCTGGCTCGCTCTTCACTCGTTTTATGACTGGTGCTACTATTCAGAAGTTTGTAGCATAGTCATAAGTATGTACTAAAGAGCAAAGCACATTTAATTTATCCTTTTCCAGGAGACGAGCCCCGTTAGAGTCAGAAAACAGTTGCAGTCGTAGAAAACTTCAACTTCACAGTGTCGACTGTTAAAAACAAAATATTGCATTGTAGTTACGTAGAACATGAACATGAAAGAACTACTTATGACAGTACTTTGCAAAATTACTCAAAGAAAACTGTACTCAAGTGATTCCTTCCGGGGGGTCGACAACATTTACGAGAAAGACAAAAGGATCCTTTGCTCTAATGTAGTTTTGTTTTTACATCGCCCTCATAGCTCCAAACAGCGTGCAATATGCAATGAGAATGTATAACAAAATTGATTTATATTCGCATGACACATGACATGACATAACACAACACAACATAGCATAACATGCAAGACAAGCGACTCTACTGACAAGGGTGCTAACTTTAAAACATATCAGATGAAATAAAGGAGCAAGGTAAAAATCCAGCACGCGTTTCGTTAGTTAAGTTTACCCTACACCATTGTCAATCTCTATGCCTCAACGAACAACAAACTCTCTTGATTGAAATTGAAGGGTTAGGTTACCCATTTCTTTTTTCCTACACACAGTAGCCTGCCTGCTCATTGTTAAATTTAAAGGGCACTTATGTAGTTATGATTTCCCTACTCAACTCTCTCAAACAGTACCACACAGTTGTACATAGTCTAACAATACCTAAGGAAGTCAATACAAACATCATGAAGGCACACCTTCTCTATGCACTCTCAGTCTACAATGACATGTAAATAGAACAGAAAAATCATTGTGAATTTGTGCGTAAGCGTTTCTGATAATAATGTAATGCTACTATAAAACACCCATGGACCACCATCTCCTGGAATAACATTACAGAGAGCAGTTATGTATACAGACAGTGGAAGGGATGTTTGTTGGCATCATTCTCTGGTTTGCTTCGTAAGGAAACAAAAGGGTTGCATTGACGTGATAGATGAACAAAATCTACTTCTCCATTGTACACGTAAATGTAAAATTTAATGTACCGACTCGGACATACATTCAGGTTGTGCTATTAAAATTATTACACAAACGAAGATACACACTGGCATAATGCAACAATCCTGTATCATGTATTCCGCACTCGTTGGAAAATTAAACTGAATTTCGGTGGCCTGAAAATGAATTGACTTGATCCAACACACAATGAGCTAAAACTCTCTACACTATGCGCAGGAATAAGCTCAATTCAAAATGAATTTCATTCAATGAACTTGTACGGAGGTCCTACTGTCCCCAATTTTTCCATTAAATCACAACTGCATAATATTTCTCTATAAGCTTTTCCATTCTATACAAAATTGGCATCATATAACAAACATAGCAGTACAGAATCATGTGCTGCAGCATTTATGTAATGTTGTTGTGTTCTGTAACTGGAGTATGCATTACTACTATGAATTTTCTATTTTCAGTGCAGAAAGCAAAGTTTTAGATGCAACCAACTGCTTGCAGTCCTTTCTAATAGCTAGTTATTATACGAATAAAGGCATAAACATTATTATACTCATTATAATCGTCTCATTTTTATGTGATGCACATGGTCAGAATATTAGTGCCTAACCAGTAGGTGAAGATAGTAAAACGACTATGCACAATCAAGGGTCCACAATCATCCCCTTCCTTCGTCCACTTGTGTTGTGCTCTATTTTCGTTCCTGTTCCAGTCAGTCACCCTTCTCAATGGGACATCATTATTCGCATGCACTCGGCTCTATTATTCAGTGTCAAAAGACCCTTTTCACTTTGCCCTCTTACACACCAATCCTACTTCCCGGATTTTCATGCAGTCAACAGGGTTAGCTGTCCATCTACACATACAAAGCTAGGTAATTCTTTGAAATTCACTAATCATTTCTATTCTATCTGCCACGAAGCACGTCAAAACTCTAGCACAAGTAAAACATTTTCATTTACTTTTGCAGTAATTACAGGAAACAATCATCCTGCAGTTTTACATTAACAGAGAGCAAGAATATTGTAGAATTCAGCCTCAAATTTTTTAATTTCCATACTTAATGGCTTAATATTTACATTTTAAACTAATTCTAGTACCCACAATATGTAGATTAAATTGGTTTGCTTTATTTTTCATGTTTAATGTTATTTTAAAAATAAAACGATAATTTCTTACGCAGAAGCTACTTCGAATGAAATCAATTGAAATGTTAAGCACACTTACGCATCTCACCACACTCCACACATGTCGTTTCAGCTGCCAGAGGTTCATAAACTGAATAAAATGTTCTGCTCTACTACTTTTAATTCCTCTCAATCAATTTCCTGCATTCAGTAAGGCAAACGCACCCATTTGATATGAAAGTGATGGACTAACATGATTGTTCTGTAAAAGTAGCATCTCTTTCTATAGAGCAATAGGATTTGGCGTAGAAAGCTACAATGCGACCGAAATTATCCGACTATACTAAATAAAGTACACAATTCTTAAATGTTGTCAATAATCAGAGGATTAAGTATATGTATGGAAATATATTGAGCTTTTCAAAGCATTGCATCACAATTCCTCAATAATCTAAATCTAGAGTGTGCAGTGTAGAGAGAACAATCGAGGACAACATAATAATAACAATACCCATTACATGCGACAAAGACTTTATTTCACCTTATGATCTTTTCCAAATAGAGTATGTCCGTTGTGTCTCATTGTGTACAAATTCTAGGGTCATATTCCTAGTCATTCATAACAATGTCACTAGTGGGTCGAGGCCGTGCCGCGTGCGACAGCCACACTCACGCTCACAACATATTAATAAAATTCTACACTTCTACAGTGTACTATTTCATAGTTATTTCCAACCATTGCATCCGATTGCACACATAACTTTGTACACGGATAAACCACACTTTGCACCTTTCGGTTTCAACTGGTACAACACCCAAATATTTTTTGCCAAGTCAAGTCACTCTCAGGGTTAAGGCTTAGTATAGTAATACCATTATGTAAGTAGCACATCCCAAATGCTGTAATTGTGCTGGGAACTCCTTTATCAATATTTTCCATACTAGACAGTTATGTAATACTATATAGTTGTAAAATAATAACGTTCTTCTTAGCGAGTAGCTATAAGGCTTTATGGATATAGCTTATAAAACTCCCTGTAAATACAATTACAATGCTACTGGATAAATTATAGGTAGATATGAACATGATTACTACTGCACAGAACACACATTCTGCCAACCCCCGTTACAGTTCGTAGTATTAAACCAGTCGAACCACCAAGGTTGCCTACTGTGTTTCATATTATAATATTAAAAGCTATTTGTCATAATCACGGGGTTTATCTCATTCTAAAAAAGAAGCTTCTTTACATACAAACAAAGTAAATGAGCTAATACTTTATACTTACCTATATCATAATCCACCGATACATGTATATTTTATATTGCTTTCTACATTACCAAACGTGGTTGGGGTACCTAGCAGAGTTAAAGCAATTTCTACCGGATAAAAAACCAAACGCCCAAAATGAAAGTGTGAGTCAAGTTATGCTTGAATAACCTTCCCTAGTGCTCATCCGATTTCATCGGGAGAGTGTTATTATCAACCAGACCTTTTATGCAAGTCCACTAAGTATACGTTAAAATAAAATTGATTCCTCATTAATGCTAAAAAGGGACGTTTCTACATAATTACGATAACTTACGGCTGAACTAACCTATTGAAAAATCGACAGAGGCAACTCAGTGATAGTTAATTTAGGTATAATATCAAATAGTACGGTAACATTACTAATATAGCTGCATACTTTGTGTATCTGCACTCGTACGTAGTATGTTGCTGCACGAATGAATGTACATAATATAGATTCCTGTGTAAATTGACTTGATGCGTAATAAATTCTTGCGTTCTATATTTAGCATGACATTTTCAACCATAATTTAATGATAGCGAATTTGGTTCTATTAATACGTATTCCAGGTGTAGTCATCTTTGTCAACAGCAAAATCATTTTCAATTCTAGTAGTAAATATCAAACAGATGGAAAATCTGAAACTTCTACTAAAATTAGAATTTGTGTTTGAGACATTAGTTTTGATAAACAGTGTGTAAATATAGTATCTGTACAATATGATATTGTTATTATGCCACATAGAACGCAATATCATGACATTCACGACGGATGTTTACAGGAAGCTATTAGAGCTGTACTGAATTAAAGTCAAGCCGACGTGTGTCTGTCGGCTTGATATTCTTAAGAACGTCTAGTTATACATTGATAAAAGATTTCCGTCCCCTTTTTGTACCATATGCACTCTACCTACTTTCGACATATCTGTGTTACATATGAGACATATGTATACAATAAAATATTCACATCTAGTAAATTGTTTTTAACCCAATAATGGTGGCAAGCACTTTAAACTTCCGTACATGGGGTTACAATATACATTAGCTGTAGTTTTTAGAGTAAAATTAAATATTTAGGTTCTTATTAAGCTGTAAGGAATTATAGGTGTTTATAAAGCGCATTATTACGATAATTTAATCGAAAAACAAGCATTTTTATGTAGACAAACAGATCAGGTCCGCGTAAGTATTACGCGTGAGTTAGTATATTGCATTTGCAGTAGAGGTGAAGGTAAAATGTACCTTAATCTTCCTCATAGTACATAAAGCGTTGATCATGTAACCCTTCACCTTTCCCTCAGTCCTACTACTCACAACGCAGCTAGAAACGGATTAGGTGCAAGTTGTTACTTGTTTATGTTTACGTGTGCTACTTAAAATTTTATTACTATCTAGTAGTTAAACACTATACGTTTAAATAAAGTTTATCCAAGTGTGTTTCTGTGCTACAAACTGTGGGAGATAGACAACTTAGCATTATCTACTTTCGTCTACTCTAGTAACCTAATGAAAAAGGTTGGGTCCGGATATCCGAAATGATTTACCTTGTTATGATTACCTACTATTTTACTTAATGACTATCCAGTTGTTACGTGATCGACCGATATGATTTTATGTTGCGTTATTGCATTAAGTGATGTCACGGGACGGTGGCACGACAAGGGTAAAGATGACAACTATCTTTCACATAGCCATACCTTCTACACTCATTGAACTCGACACTTTTGTCTGCTTTTAAGGTGGTTAGAGTCATATTTATTATACATAGTCAGTAAGTTCGCTGATTTTAAGCTTCATGGAATGTTCTGCTGTGGCGGTACATTTTTCTAATAGCAGTTTATCTCTAGTGGGAGTACATAAAGTTCATTTTGTTCATAGTTAGAGTGTAATGAAGTCACGGTGTGGTACTAATGTGTTCTATAGGTTGACTATTGGAGGAAGACAGGCTGACGTCAATGTAGGTGACACATGCGGCGCTTACCATATCATTTTTATAACTCATCACGTTACGGCATTCATAAAAGACAACTCTGAGTGCACAAACACAACGTGAGACAAGCGAAACAAAAGCTTGATGAACATCTGATACAGTTCCCATCTATCTAAATAATAAAGTAGTAACACTGGTAGCTAAAGTAGCAGCGGTAACTTCTGTACAGTAAATGGTAAATGACAGGAATTCGTGCACAGCACACTCAGTATCATTTAAATGACGGCACAAGTAACCTGATAATTTTTGTCATGGACAAGATAATATCGTTTTGACGGATTCTATCATGCTACTCAAAATCTGTGTATTGACTACCGTGTGTATAAAAAACTTGACGGTTGTCATTTCATAAAATTCGTGGCACATGATCAAACCAACTGAACTATGTAGTCATCAAGTACAGAAACTACAACCATTCACCTTTAAAGTGCACCCTTACATGCTATGCATAAAATTAACATTACAAGCGAACCGTGATACACAAATGCGAGCAAAATAGTAAGTACATAATACACACACCTTGATCATTTCAAAAATGACTGTGCCACTAATAACAGCGGAGTGTCTGAATTGAAAATGTACAATATATTTTATAGTGGCATGGTGTTGTATTTTCCAAACCTATGGAGAATATCTTCTGATGTATGCTTTTAAAAACGTAGCTGGTTATAATAATAATATTATCTCTGTAGTTTTGGATTTGCCTAAAATTATTAAAAAGTCTCATTTCATTGCCGATTTCAATTCATTGCTATCCCATTTTTAGTATTTACACATTGATATACATAGATCCCGTCCCACATTTCAAAATGTTCATGTAACCGCTTTCAGTAGTATACAATTTCTGTCCCATCTTACGGCATGGATTTGTATTGGGTAGCACCTATTATTGACTACTAGTAAATATCAATGTGAAAAGAAAGTAAAAGACTGTTCATCCCCAATTAATTCGTTTTGGTAATAGAAAGTATATGTCATAAATAGAATATAGACATCAAGAAGAGTTAAGTTTAATATTCTAACCCTCTGGTGCGCATACAGTATTTAACGGATACTTGTCGAACGATGAACGAGGAGTCATAAGAAAATTATTACGCAAAATATATATGATTAAATGTAACGAAATCTAGTTATATTGTCCCGGTCACATTGTATCTCGGTTTCAATTGTCTATCTGTCTGCCTAAACTATTCTACATTTATTCCTGCGTACTTCAGATAATGCATACAGAGCTATAATAATATATCATCTATATGGAAGTTCGAATTGATTCAGCCAGCTATAAGTATAGTACTTAGAGAAAGCAAAAAATTCAAAAGATGCAGAAAGTGTAGAGAAATCAGGGTAACACAGTATAGTACATTAGGTACTGTAAATCCAACGATGTCGAAAACCCGTTTTCTTTTTGTTGGATGAGGAAGGCCATGTTACGGTTAGCATTCAATTGAATTCAATGTTCACATCTCATGTCCGTGCCGCAATCCGTTTAACTCTGACTCATTGCTATTCACAATTCTTTCGCTCAATTTTTCACTTGTCTGTAAAAGGACAACTTTCGTAGCGTTTTATAGTGATGAGTATCCGAGTGAAGTCTCGACTCATGGAACTTAAAGCAAATAGGTAAGAATGCCCAACACATAAGTACCTAAGTCTGGAATATTAGGAGTAGAAAAGAAATATGATGGAGTGATATGGAAATAGCAAGAAACTTCAATTCAATTCACAAGCTTAGAGCACTGTGTGGTGTGGAACGGCTTTTTCAACGGATTGTGTTTTACATCCGAAAGATTTTCCGTATCCTTTCTATTTTCTATGCCACCAGTTTTCTAAATTGCATTTGCCTGATTTTTTCACTTTTATCATACTGTATGTAATAGCTACATAGCTATGCAGCAAGTATAACTTTGACAGTTAGGATAATAGTGCTTAGAAACTGGCAAACTAAAGCTTAGCCATAATTTTTATTTTCTCCAGGGCATTTCGCAACTTCGTTGATTTAGAACTGCACAAAGGAAAAACTGGTTTAAAGTTTTTACTACTCGTTCTCTTGAGCTAGTCCTAATGTAGTCGAATATTAAATGTGTATACGATAATATGAGTGTCTTACTTAGTTTAGTGTCTCTGCTAAAGACCATCACTCAAGTTCCACATAAAAGATTATCAGTTTAGTCTGAATGGATGTCTTTTCCTTTCATATGAAATGACAACTTCCTATAGTTTACAAGAAAAGAATCTGAGAATTGTGAAATAGCACGGTAGCTGTATTCGCATATTATTGGCAGCATTTCTATCACAAATATTTCGTGGGAAAAAGTTTAACGTACAATTCACCCCTTTCTATTCCCATTTAGCGTTTCCATTAGCTTTCCCATTGCATTTGAATTTTGACCATGATTTCTACATACTACAGGTAAGGACGTAAGATTTTTACTCTTGAAATTAATCCAGATAAGTAGTAATGATGATGATCATGTAAAGACCAAGTATATAATAATATCTGTATTTTCATATCAATGTGTATAAATAAATTAAAAAAATAATTTGTACTACTATTACACACCATTAAGGCAGCAAAAGATGTGGTGGTTGTTACAGATTTTCTATACAGGGGTAAAAAGAACTAGACAATTTAAAACGAAATCAATCTGGTTAAGTCATAGAAATAGAAATCCTTGGTGGCTTATAGTAGGCTTATTCTTGTTTTATACAGTCTATGGGTTAAGTTATAAATATTCCTTTAGGCCTTAACAACTATTTTAACATGGATTTCGACTTCATTAAAGATGTGCTATACTAACCAAAAATAATATAAAGATCAAAATTCCCAACGACATCGTTATAATATTTACTTCAGGTCATTGTATTGGAAATCCTGAATTTCGGTCACTGCCATGTCATTCTACTATTAATTGGTACACAAAAGATAGAAATGTGATTATAATGTCAAAATAAAAAAGGTTCTTCCTATTTCCAAGAGTATATTAGATTAAAGGTCTTTTGGTAGGAAGAAAAGTACCTTGGGCGAAGGTGGTTGCACTTACAAAAAAACTTTATTACAAAAAAGTTCAGTCATAATGCAATCATTAAGGCGAAACGCTTTGCAAAAATTGGCTAGGTACTAGTTTTGATTTATAGGTAGACTATAAAGGTAGGATTTTTAAGTTTGAATGCAATAAAGTAATGTAAAAATAACATTTACTATGTGAAGCATGGTTGTTTGCACTTAGTACAGCAGTAGAAATTTAGATTAAATTGCTGAAGCAATTCTGCGGAAAGTTTTCTTATACGTGAGAGTTGATCTTAGTTAATAAGTATCCGGAAAAGACATCTGAGTGTAGTGGGCAATAAAATTAGAGTCGTTAACCCTCTCGGGTGACACCGCGTGCGTGTGCGTGCGTAAATAATGGAATTACTGGAGGATGTTGAGGAGAACAATAATAATATTATATGAGAAGGATGGTCGCTACATTACTTGAAGTACCTACTTACAAGTAAACCACAATCTACGTGCGATGTTAAGAAAACCGGCGGTAGAAAATGCACTGATGGTAGTTTCCCCGTCGACCTATATGGCCAAGTCATTTGGCCAACCTTATTTATAATCTATATAAGGCAAGACAAGAGCAAAGGAGGCTTGTTCTCCCGGTACTCTGAGCCTATAAAATCTAATAACTTTCCTCTAGGAAATAATTTCCTGCTGCAGTAACTCAAACATAACTTGACTCCTCGTGACAGTCAGCATTGAAAACGTAACGAGGGTTTTTGCCCAGCACCAACTTCATCTCCATTAAATTAGACATTCCATTGAAAAGGCAAAGTAAACAATAAATAATCGTGGTTGACATGAAGATCACGATGAGCCGCGTTTCTGCTGTTGCATATTATTGCAGTTGTTGTGGGATTCTTCCCTGGCTGAGATGAGGAGAACTGAACGCACTATGTATTTTAGCGGTTGATAAGCGATGAGCTCTCTCAACCATAACCATAATAAGTAATTATTTATACTTACGCGTAAATATTCATTGTAGACGCAAAGGGTAAAGAAAAGATGGACTAACATAAGTAGACAAGACAAAGGAGCTTTAATTCATATGCAAATTTAACGAAAATGGGAAATTATGAATGAAAGAGTGCATTTGAACACTATGACTCACACTTTGTGTACTTAGCGTCCAAAAAGGGCAGCACACTTTTGTTCTTCATAGTAAAAAATCATAAAAGAGACAGCCATTTAGTAAGAAAGACCTTAGGATTCTTTGAATTTTAATCTTTCATTAGCTATTTAGCAACAGATCCAAAGGATGTTATCTCATTCTGAAGGAATTTCAAAGAACACTCCCTTCATTTCAATTCACTCGTCGAGCAAATACAAATAAAGCTTTTCTTTCCTATGAGATCCTTTATGCAAATGGGTCGAAGGGGGGACATGAAATCAAAACTATTTCTTCCCATCTACACTCTAGATGAGTTTTAACATAACACTATCCTGCTCTTCCAAATCACATACACACACTCTAATGTGCTTTTACAGCTTCCTTCCTTTACTCCACTCTGTGTCGAATTCGAATTCATAATTCATATCTCCTTTTAACACTTATCTGGAATATATTTATTCATCATTTTCAACACTCCGTCCATGCGTACCAGGGGTACTCAAAATTAAGATCACGCACACGAAGTTGAAATTCAATTTAGGGATTTCTGTCCATTAGACTAAAATATTATGCATAGAAACTATTATGATGTAGAGCACAGCATAAGGTCAAAAAGTCTTTGACTAATAATCATCATCTTCCATTGATATAATTTTCGCTGTTTTACGAACTACGAGTTGCACTTGTGTCAAAACAAAAGACTTTTTGATACTTAACAAGTCAGTTTTAAACGATTCAGCATGATGTACTATTTGTAGTACTGGATTTACAGATTATTTGAAAATAAGCAAGTTAACTATGTTAAATATGTAGGTGTATATCACATTTTTTACGTCTATAGTATAGTAATAACATTTTTAGATATATATTATAATATTATAGCAATATTACAAGTCAGAAAATGGAGTAAATCATCGTCATAACTTGGAGTGTAAATCTATTTATCAATCCGAGACATGGGTATAGTGTACCCTTTGGTGCAACCTAAAAATCATTTCTGTCACCAGCGATTTCAGGTGTAGGTAGCAAAGCAACGCAATCGATTTACAAAGCTCTCTGTGTAGATAATGTAGCAAACGAACTACTACATTGTAATGATATAATGTAGCAAAAGCAATCAAATCTCTCGGGAGAAGTTCGTAAAGCAGATTTGCAACCTTCCTATACTTTATCCCTACCTTATCGGATCCGGCACAATTTAGGTTAATTGGAACAAATCCGTTTACAATGTCAAGGCCGCCTTTGTTTGCTCAATCTAATTATTTGCTTACTTAGTTCACAAAGCAAATTAATGCTTTCTCCAAGTTATTTTACAAGTTAAGGAATTGAAAGTGGAATTAGATGTTACACAAGCCATCATAATTTGTTTACTTGCTAAAGAAACAGTCATAGATTTGTTAGTAGTCAGTAATGTAAAAGTAAAGTAATGAAGTAATAGGTATAGCAAAAGCATCCTTGTTCTCTAGTTGCGATTAATATTGAAAGCACAATTGGGGTCACATACAAAACGTTATTGGAGTTTTAATACAGTAGGCATGTCTTTTCCGCACCTTTATTAACATCGGACATGACTTGGCATACAATTATATTGATATGGGTACCAATTGCCTTGAGTTCATTCACGATATAGATATTTGGACAACACTATATACCTTTTATTACTTTTCTACAGTAGTAGTAAGAAGTTATAACATCCGAGATACAAACCAATGCAAACGAAGAGCAGTTTTACTCATATCACCCTTTCTGAAAGGAATGTAGGTACCAAACTCGGGTATCTTCCATTTACTGATGAGATAAAAAATAAATGAGAAGATGTCTTTTCCAGTCCCCATCCACTAGTAGTAGTGGAAATGAAAACAAGAGTCTAGTTGGTTAGGTACTGTAAATAATAGAGAATTAACCGACCTTCTCGGGAGTGAGTATCCTAGTAATCCGCTTAATTTTCGTCCTTTGCTAAATGCAATAGTTGCAGAACGTCGCATAATGCTTGCCGGGCTTCTAATATTATTGTTTGAAGCGCTTTTGTTTTCATCTGGGATTCCAAAGGAATCAGACTCACAAACATTTTCGCTACTGACAAATAGTCCTCGTCTCGGTTTGTCACGGTCAAGTTTTGAAGGGAACGGAGAGCCAAAGCTGTGTTTCCTTCCAAATAGAAATCCTGTTTTGTTACTGACATTCGAATTACAGCGGGTATGAATGTTTTCTTCTGACTGGTTTCCCCCTGCAATTTTCTGATGAAATTGTCCCAGTCCGAATTGGACACTGCTATGTCTTCGATCGTTTTCCGGAGACAATGCACAATCACTCATTAGTGATCCACTGCTGTTGGTCCTTGTAACGAGTATGGGGCTAAACACAAAACTTGGCCTTCGACTAAATGTGGGAAAAGTCTCATCCGCCACACTGCCGTCGTATTGATCTCCACAATTAATACTACTGTCATATTCTCGATCAAGGTCACCATTTCCATCTCCGACACATGTTAACTTTTGTAGAAAAACTGTTTGTTTGGCTTTCTTTGTTTTCCCATTGCAATAGTCATATTTCATCGGGCTCATCATATCTCGAATTTCGGAATTTTTCCGGAAACCTGGCTCCACTCCTTCCCTCTTGTACTGGTGATAATGTTCAAATGGTTTCAATATTGGTTTCAGTGTGTTTTCTTTCTTTCCTAATGCTGGTGTATTTGGGGTAGAATGAATTTGTATCGTGGGCACTACAGCTGGTGACAGGAGATCTTCTTGCAACGACTCGAAATCTTCTTTTGATTGCCGACTCAAATGCGCACTTTCTTTTGATGAATGAAAACTTTCTTTGTTGTTACTTCCATTCGAGATGAAACGCTGAACTGATTGCTTTGGACGATACATTTTGCACAAGATTTTCTTCAGTATAATAGGAAAACTTTACAATATCAGTGCATATATTATGGTAGACTCAACTACTTAACTGTGAAAATTGGTTACTAAAAATTGCAGATGTGAAAATTCTGAATATGAAATTGACTCCCTTTCACTACAGTAAACAATTCAACAATCACAAAACTATTAAATAGTAAAGTATCAGGTTCTTTTAATTGTAAGTGTATGCTTTTCCTTTCGATTTTACTTTGACTGAACGGAAAATATTAACTGAAAACGCGGGAAATTACAAATAAGGAAAAAGTGGCAAAGTTCTTTTTACAGTAAAAATATTTATTTTTATTACAATAATGTGCAGTTTCTCACTTTTCTCGACACTTGAAAACGTTGGATTTACACTGGTAGTTGGAAGTTCCGAAAGCTGATGGCAAACTGGGTAAGAGAAGTTTCTGTATTTTTACGTCGCGTTCTTCTGGTCGTTTTTGTGTGCTGAAAACACTTATGGCTGAACTTGAGTAAGAATCTTAACATTAGTAGTTTGAAGTTGAACCATGAACTGAAGAGGATTATTTTTATTTTTGGGTGTGAAGGGGAAATCGTTGTACAGGGAGATGTTACAGTCATTTAGTAACCGACACGGGTTTTTTGCTCATTGCCACCGAAATATAGAACTCAAGTCTCACTTAGCATTTGTATTCTCAGCGTAGATACTTGCACTTATTTCATTAGCTAAGCTTTACTTGCTTGCATTGAGTTACTAAAGCTTTCAATTACTAAACTATATAGGATATACCAGATTGTTTTCTTTTCGCTGGAAGACTCGTTACGGGTATCGTTATGAAAAAGAATCAACGACGATGTCACTTGAGTTGACAGCCTTATGTTGACATTATTGACGTCCCGGAAAGCAACAGCAGTTTAAAATCATAGCAATAAGGAAGTAAAAGTCACAAAGACACTTTCGGTTTATATGTAAACTTCTGTCACATATTGCTTTCAACGATATTCATTTTCCTTACGCACATTGCGTGGAAAACGGCATTTTAGATTAGTCTATCTTGACTTCCCGTCACAATTCATTTGGCTCCGATACCCTTCGTTGTAGTGTCGATGACATAATGAGTTTGTCATTGTCTGTTGTTATAAACTTATATTTATTTCTGTTCACAGATGAAACGTGAAGGCATTGAAAAATCAACTGCTAAAGACTTCCTGGCTCCGTTCGACTTCACTTGAGTACATTTCTTGATTTTTGCAACTTTAAATACGTATTATTTTGGAGATTTTCTAGTTTATAACAATGGAGCAGTAAATATTTACAACTTTGTCAATTTTTATGTAGATTTTCTCTTCTTTCCCTTGATTTCACATTTACATTTGCTCTTGAAGGATAATCGATATTTCTGCAGAAATTGAGGGACAATAAGTTCAAAAAGAAACGTCAAATCATGAATACTTGCTGTGTACTCAATGAATAATGCAAAAACATGTTACAAGATTCTGATGCAATAAAAGTAAAGGTCTACAGTATAAGAAGGTACCTCTCTATATTGTTTTACCCTGAAATTTTAGCATTTTCTTATGGCTAGCCGCTCAGTCAGTGCTCGCTGCATGAGATAATATTCACATCATAGATTCAATGTCAACGTAAACTGAATTTCAATTCAAAAACTCGCTTGGAATAGTAAATACGTTAGTTGACTTTTCGCTTCACAATTTCCGTTGTAATAGAAAAACGGTTCAGTAAGAACAATAAACAGTGGTGAGATAGCCTCCTCCAGCTACATGTTTTCGTTTTCTTTCGGTCTTCGTCTGCTAGCCTTACTCATTCCCTCAGTTTTGCGTCATTGTAAATGTGCAATAAAGAGCGGAGACGACTTTTATTTAAGGGGATCCGGAGAATCGTCGTCACTCTCTTCCAATAAAAACACAATCAAGAGTTTAGCACCCAAACCGACACATGTGGTGGTGGTAGTCACTCTGAATTCATTCCTCACTGCAATAGACTTCCTAAGGCCAAGGAGAACTTGCACTTTGTCTTTCAAAATGCAATTTATACAGAGAAACGAAAATTCGCGAGACAGTCTGTAAAGTAGCTACAGATGATGACTTTTCTATTTTTAGAACTACTGTCTTTTTTGTCTAATATCCTGTGCTGCAATCGCTTCGCAACACCAACACACTATGCACTCGTTGAAATAATACCATTCGGAAATTGTGTTCTTTTGCTGAGGTTATAACTAGTTTCTTGCCTATAGTACTCTTGCCACATACCANAATAATACCATTCGGAAATTGTGTTCTTTTGCTGAGGTTATAACTAGTTTCTTGCCTATAGTACTCTTGCCACATACCAATGACAATTTTCAGACGAACTTTGCCAACTTACGAACTTGTGTTATGCAACTATTTTACCACATCACCGTCACTCTTCTATCAATATCCGCTAAAATAATAAATTTTGTGTGAACTGATGCTAATGTGGGTGGGTATTTGTTCAACTCCGATTTTTAAAACTACTGAAGAAACTTTTATCCATCAAGTATAGCTTTTGTAGATATTTTTCACATGAACAATTTTGTATTTAAATGTACACAGTTGTAACTCTGAAAACGTGTCCTAATCACTTTTTGCACTCTGAACTAAAAGTTAAAGCTGAGCAATCGAAGGTGTGTTATAATATTTTGTGTTACAGTTATTTTTTATGTTTTATGGCAACACTCGAGAAAAACGGTCTTAGGTGGGATACGTTGAAATATTACTGTATGTTTCGTATTAGTGTAAACAGCCCTTCGCAATAATGAGTAAGTAGTTAAGTCAAAATATATAAATCCTTTGTGTAAGGTTAGTCAATTGAGGCAGGACTGAAAGTTTGTTATTCTAGAGACGTGATTTAGTAATATATAAGTAGCACCTTTGAAAGGTATAGCTGAACAGGCTGTCGATGTAAATAATGTCGAAGCAATAAGAATACTTGAGATATTGTAATGCAAGAAATTACAGGCGATGAGATTCAAACAGAGCGAAATGACAACAGTATAGTACAATTAGCATTATTAAGTGTGCCACCATTAAGCTAAGAGCAATATGATGTAGTATCTATCTGTAGGTACAAAGGTGATGTGATAGTTCATGCAATGCTAGTTCTCTCTGACTATACATTTGCATGAGATCCAAGATATTCCTCTGCACGTTCAGATAAACACTAAAAGTGATATTAGCGAATTGTAGATAGGTACTTCACGAGACTACTGAGCTGGTACGGAAATATTTAGATGTGATGAGATTAGTAACGAAGTTGGACAGATAGACAGGCAAACACAGACTCCAACTCAAACACATAAATATAAAACTATTGAATTGTGTGGAATAAGTCTAGCACTTGTACTTGGAGCGGTGGTGAAGTAATTTTCAAAGGGAAACTCCTAAAGTAAAGTAATTAAATCCGGAATTGCCTATCTGATAGAATAGGTAAGTAGTTAGTCTTGCTTCATTTCATGTTCATGTTGAGTTTCTCCGTAATGCCTTAGCTTTGTATGTGTAAGGCCTCAATGAGCTCACGACAATAATGTGATGATGGTAATGAGAATGAGAGTAATAGGGATGGAACGAAATGTAATAATATTATAATGTAATAAACGTAATAATAAGGAATAGTTGTAGGTAGTTGTAGATAATCGTCCACTGTATAAATACAAACACATTCCAACTTACACTCTCCTCGCTGCACTTTACACACGTTATGTAGCAGACTTATGCAAAACGAATGGCTTGATGAATTTACTTGCGGCAGAGGAAGATGAGTTGCTGATATGAATGATTGACTTAAATGAGACAGACACACTGACAAGACTTCTGGAGGTCAATTTGGTTAATCGTCTTGATTCCTCATTATAATTTACTTACTCTATTCTAATACACTAATCAACAACAAGCGCTTTGCATGACTCGCCATTGGAAATACCTAAGCACACTGAAAATTACATGCGCTTTGCCTTCTCTTATGATTATTAGTTGACTACTGATGAGACGTTTCAGCAACAACATACTCACATATGCACAGAGGAGTACACAATGGAAATACACTGATGCATCTTCATGTGCATATCTTACAACTTAATTTGTTTTTGGTGAGACGAAAGTTTCTTTTGTTCAGCAGTCCCTTTCAATTTCCCTATTTCGTATGCTTCATTGCTCGTATGGATCCTATCACCACTAATAACAGTAATAATACAAATAACAACATCCAGGTGGTTACACCTCCCAATAAGAATCAACGACAACGGTTATCAAAAACCAAACTAACATTAACGTAAGCAACGAAAATAACTGCTCAGGCTCACTGATATGGTAAATTCTACTAGAGCTTGCACATTATTATTTACAGGAGCTTTACTTCTTTTATCTTGCTCAAGAAATAGTCAAACTTATCTAAATGTTGCCTATTCACTCACTGGATGTTGTCATTCAAAACACACAATTCTTTAATTAACTATTATGCTCTTAATGCTCGACGAAATTTAATGACTAACGCCCGGATGATCGTCACAGTCACAACGATCAATGAACTTTTCACCCACTTTGAGCTCACACTTTAAATCAGAGGCTAAATATTTAAATCACTACCTTCTCTCTGGTTTAGATTGTTCCTGTAATGCGGTCAAGATTTTGTCTTTACATTGATTTTAATGAGATAAGTTGGTTTAAAGTTTCAGTTGACTTATTTTGAAGTGAATCTGTAATTGTGGGTAATACTAATTTAATAGATGAAAGACACACGAATTGCCTTTAATGAGATAAGTTCGTTTTAAGTTTCAGTTGACTTAGTTTGAAGTGAACAAACGGTAATTATAATATTCTAATCCACTGCTCGGCCACAGGGGCCAGATTTGATGTCTTGGCTCTAGCTATGAAGTATTGCAATTTTCAGATTGCAAAAACAGACAGCAACAATGCAATATGCATTGGTAGTAGTAATACGTATACGGATAATCTATACAATATCCCTACTATAATTTATTATGAAAATTCAACTTCTCTTTTACTAATGGGATATATACAGTGGATTTAATCGATTGTAGTAATTTGTGTGACTAAACTCAAAAGAAACTTCCGTAAATTGCATGAAATGTTATGATAGAAGTAATGAACCATCATATTATAAATAATGGCTAATAGTAAGTTAATTAAATAATGTATGAAGATATCTCTTTGGGAAATGCGGACACATAGGAAGACAGAATTTCAATTGAAGTTCTCTTATTGAGTTAGAGTAGTTCTCATTCTGACAAGAGTGCCGAGTCCTTACTTATGCACAAGTAGAATGCAAAATAATACATAGGCACATGTACAGAGAAAAGTGTACGCACCCAATTAAACACATCGCAGTTGGTAAGTTGGTAGTTCGCACTATTTTATGCATTCACATAACGTGAGACGGAAAAATTTCCATCCCGTCTCCTTTACGTCCCGTGTCACTATTTACAATATATTATGAAGTTGAATACGTGCCATAATGCTCTATTCTATATGCCATCCAAGCAAGCAATCCCACCAGGCCAGAACTATTTATTGTAAGCAAAGCCTCTATATTTGTTTACATATCTGGTCTGTGCACTAATCTGCTACTACACATCGTAGTGTGGTGCATAAATACATAATTATGAATAGAGAAAGATATTAATTCACATAGTTGGCTCACTTAATAATTCCTTTGATTCCGACTGTGTACATACTTGCATTAAGCACGTCTCTGTCTCTCTCTAGATTTCTTTCCTTACTCTTCTGTCATGTAAGCAGAGTGTTCTAAATATTTTATTCACCAGTAGGTATGTATAAACATTAATAAACTGTTTTTATTATTAGCATTCACAATTTCGCTGGCAATGTACGGCTTACCGCATTACACTATCTTGCTATTGCCAAACAGATCCGTTTTGTTCATTTGGCAGTACAGCTAATCCAGCCCATTATGTCATCGAAATGAATTTAGTCCTACTCATTCATATTCATAGAATATACTGACATCAGATATTTATAATAGTACGTTAGCTTTATAAATATACATATGTTTACATTGCCACTGCCATAATAGTCGGAATTCACTGCCCACTCAAGAATAACCAAGAT